>MJUU01014048.1:6176-29905 GCA_002080025.1 Modiolus philippinarum | reverse complement strand
CAGGGACTAATATAACATGTTATATAAGTCCCAGTTGTTATGACAAATAGGATTGGAATATTTATTTTTCTCTGGCATTACCTTGTTTATTTTTAAAACCACCCAACCCTCAACCTCCGAAAATCAAATGGTCGTCATCCTGATCATCTTTTTTTTTTTCGTAGAATAAATCTCTGATGAATTAAACTGTTGCTTCGTACACTGTTTTCATTGTCTCTGTCAGGAAAAAGTAGTGAACAGTGTACTATTTACTGTATTAAACAACATTTTAAGTCCAGAGGAAACGGAGAAAAATAACAAATAACCCTTTTCGTCAAGGAACATGAAACTATTTTATATACATGTAGGCCTTATATAAGTTATGGAGAGAGGAATCATGGACCTTGTATACCGATTCGGGGATATAAAATGACCGAAAATTAGTAAAAAAAAACTAGCTGAAAAAGTTACGCAGAAGATCGCAAAAAAAATTTAACTACTGACTTTAGTTTGAAAATTCTTCATTGAATGGTACCAGATTCATCACATTCGCACATTCGTAGGAAATATCGATGCATTGTATAAATTTCTTTAAAAAAACTACCAGGCACAAAAATATTTTATTACTGAACTGCACATGAAAGGAAGAATGCAGGTACAAAAAAACTTTAATCTTTTCAGTAGAGTAATAATTTTAACAATAGGGCCACGTTCTAAAACCAATTTACAGACAAGTAATGGTGTAAAGATTGCGTGTCCAATCAAAATCTTTGTCTGTAATTGATGAGTGCTGTCAAGGTAAAGGCGCGTGCTGATGACTTTATGTCAGTGTACTCGATCAACGAGAATATGTGATTTGCCAATTACCGACTTTGGTTCCGTTCTTTAAAATTTTGACTCAATCAACGTCACGTGACACCGGACAGGTTGTCACATTTACCGAAGAAACCCTTATAAATCAGCATTCTGGTATATGAAATCTATTGGGATATAAAGCAAATCAAACAGGCACATAAAAGGTCATATTATTTTGATAAAGTTCACCAAAGTCGAAGTTTGGAATCCTTACAGGTCAAGAGAAAATAATTTTTAAATTTTGGTTAGTTTACGTTGGAAACTAACCGTGTTTGTCCGGTCTAGAGTTGCTTCCCTTTGTCCAAGTTTGTAAAACGCGAGGTCAAATTCGGGAATTCCGTTTGAATTGGCAAATGGTCTATTGCATACTCTATTGATCTATTCAGTCAATCAAATCAACGCGCTCGTCAAATCCGCAAGCTGAATCCGGACAGACTAAATATATTCCCCGAAAGATTTACCCAGATAGAAAGCCTGTTAATACACGCAAGCATACAGCTTCTCTTACCAATTTTCATATAAATAGTCAGGATAGCTAATTATCGGTCGAATACAGATAATTTTTAAGTAGTACATTAATTTATTTCGGTTTTGGTCCATCTGCACAAAAAACACTTAATATGTCGAAATGGGCATGTGCTGAAAATTAATTTTCAGTAACTTCTTATCGTTATTTGAATAAATACCGAATTTAAATAGGCATATCAGTAACTAATCATGGTATTGACTTCTTGTTTGAATTAGTATTGAAATGATATAATCACATGGTTGATATGGGTTTAATATTTAATATGAAAATGTCTACGCTTTTTTGTCTTATTTTTTTATTTTATTTTATTTTATTTTAATTTTTTTTTTTGCTTTGTCTAATATTTAGATTTAAAAAAAAATGCCAGATTTTTAAAAATTTCATAGGAGAGTTATTTTAAGCAAAAACTATAATTTTCAATGCTTTATGTTTAGGAACCAATGAAACATATCTAGTGCACAAAAGATTTATAATTCCCGTATTTGTAGTAAAAATTTCATTACGATTTTTAGGATGTACTGCTGAAAATGAGTTTTCTTTAGTTTTGACTAGAGCTATGTTCCTTTGGCCACAAATCTACAGTTTTTCAATTTTGATTGTGTTCAGTATATCTAATTAACACTTGCCGTGTGACGGTTTCCTTACGTAGAGCAGGTCGTGATTTCCTATTTTCTATGTTCTCACCTACATCTATATCTGCAATGTATGGGTCTATCATTTCAATTCCTTAACAAAGCAACTACATTTTATACAAATCAAAGAGTTATCTCTCCTTATCTATTAATAACTATATACCGAAATTACTGTGACTTTTATTTCTGCATATTGACTTTTATTTCTGCATATTGCCATTCTGATGTTCAATGTTAAATGACAAGGATATGATGAATAACGAATAATGAACATTGTAAAGTAGTATTGTGTAAATATTGTGGAGGTGGAATACAGCATGTTGTAGTATTAATTTCATTTATGGTTTGTGGGTATGCGATGGATTCCACTGACATGTAGTGTTATGTACAGATATAGTGATGGTATGCCCCTACACGATCCTCCAGATGGATGTACCACTGGTGGTTGTTTCAAGGTGGACAGATAAAGAATTCCCGGTATGGTAAGGTAAGATAACTTATGTCTCCTCGGTGCAGATAAAATACCGAACTTACTATAACTTTCATTTCTACATATGGCCATTTCGACAACTTATGTCCTCAGTGCAGATAAAATCTGAATATATTTGAAAGACCATTAACTAAAAAATGTTAAAAAACCGAAATCATGAGCAAGTAACCAATATCATCTAAATGGAAAGCCAAAATCAGCTGATGACAGAACTTTGCATGAGGGAGATACTCCTTGGTTTTATCAAATCATTATCGTTGATTAAAACCCATACTTAATTTTGAAGATTACATATTTTTCAAATTCCAAAATGCTAATAGATTTTTGAAAACCAAATTTGGTTTTCAAAAATCTATTAGCATTTTGGAATTTGAAAAATAAAAATTTTTGCTAGCCACTACCCGACTTTCCCATGGACATCTTCTTAAAACTGATTGTCACGGTCACAGTCATCATTACCAAAGAACTTATATCATTATCACTGAGGCAAACAAATAAAGTTATTCTTTGTTTCAGTAATATTTTATTTGTGATACTTAGAATTAGTATAATTAGGAAATTTGTAAAGTTGCTGAAAATTTAAGAAATTTGTAAAATTACTAAATTGATCAGTGGTTATGAAGAATCCGTAATTTAAACCACGATTTTACAAATCAAAAATTTTTTTTTACCGATTCCTTAGTCATGTTAGGAAGTGTAAAATTAACATCTCTTATAATAAAAAATAAATTGTAAAAATGATGTACCAATTTAAGTTTAAATATAAATAACATGTAAAAGCATTAACAGTTCTAAATTTCTATTTAATTTCACTGATTATTTTGAATTTTGTAATAGTTCTGTTCCTTCGTAGTGGCCTATTGTATATTGCACACAAATAATTAATAAATGCAAGACATGTTAATATATTTTATCCAAAATGGTTAATAAAACTATTTCAAAGAATAATAATGTAACTACAGTATTGATTATATGATGTGAAAATTGTGTATTTGGAGAGGACATCCATAGCCTGATGAACATTGATAATCTTAATTGAAATTAAATAAATTGCACATTTTAGAATAGCATTAAAAGAAATTATTTTAGATAAATTGCACATTTTAGAATAGCATTAAAAGAAATTATTTTAGATAAATTGCACATTTTAGAATACCATTAAAAGAAATTATTTTAAATAAATTGCACATTTTAGAATAGCGTTAAAAGAAATTATTTAAATAAATTGCACATTTTAGAATAGTATTAAAAGAAATTATTTTAGAACAGCAATGACGTATATCTCATGTTTACATCCCAGCCTTTTTGCTCTAGCAGGGGTGATCTGAGTCGGATCACACCAACAATCTCAACCCAGTTAGAACAAAGGATATTTTTACCTTTTATTCTGTTTTTATCAAAGCCAGAATATGAGAACTGTTCTGTTCATTGGACTTGGTAAAATTTATGTTTTAAAATTAAGATTTTAAAACGTTTAACATAGTCCATACGGGGATTCGAACCAGGGTTGTATCCTTTACTAGATTTCTGCCTTCCCTACTACACCACGAATTCGTTGGAGAACCCACGTTTAAAGATCATATGTGGGACACAACAGGGATATTTATTATTTTTATATTTTACTAAAGGATATGGAGTAAATGAACATGAAACCATAACACATATGTTAACTCCAACTGCAATAATTTTTAATGAGCTGTATGGCCATTTCGGAAATTTATTCCTCATCAGCAGCACTAAAACCCAAACATAGGAAGTCCATAAGTTCAAAAAATGTTTAAAATGCATAAAACCAAACGAAATCCGAATAATTAGTAATATCAAATATAGCTAAGGACAAATCTACGATGGAGGGAGTTAATCCTTCGGTTTTAGAATTTACTTAAATCTAGATAATAGTAATTGAACAAAGTGTACACATGAGATATTATCTCATGTACAAGTACACCATATCTAAGAAAAATAAAGAGCATCCATATCTACCACGGGGAATTGTTTTACCAACTCCACACTGCAATAAAAGACAAACTCCTGTATTAAATATTTTACGAAAGAATATGCAGTAAATGAACATGAGACCATAACACATATGTTAACTCCAACTGCAATAATTTTAATGAGCTGTATGGCCATTTCGGAAATTTATTCCTCATCAGCAGCACAAAAACCCAAACATTGGAAGTCCACAAGTTCAAAAAATGTTCAAACTGCATAAAACCAAACGAAATCCGAATAATTAGTAATATCAAATATAGCTAAGGACAAAACTACGATGGAGGGAGTTAATCCTTCGTTTTAGAATTTACATAAATTTAGATAATAGTAATTGAACAAAGTGTACACATGAGATATTATCTCATGTACAAGTACGCCAAATCTAAGAAAAATAAAAAGCACACATCTCTACCACGGGGAATTGTTTTACCAACTCCACGCTGTTGCTTACCAAATAGAATATGTTTACAAAAGATGTTTTGCAATTTCTTTGAAATACGTCTGTCACGAAAAAACTACTTAAGTTTAGTTAGTGACGTAAATCGCGAGACACCATAAACAAATTTATCGTTCATTTTTAACATGGTACTCATGGTGTTTACGAGTGAAACCGTTAAACAAATCAGAAACTTTCCGATCATTATCATGGTTTTCCAATTGGCATTATCCAAGCTCAAGGGTTTCTTTTCAATTTTTGATGTTGAAAGTTTCAAAATAGGATCGGTTTTGCGCCAGTACCGAAGTATTTGACTACTGGGCTAGTGATTACCGTTGGGGCTTACAATCCACCAGCAGTGGCATCGAGCCAATGGTCATAAATAACAAAATAATCAATTATTGTAAATTTACTTTCTGTATATGATCATTTCAACAACTAATGTCTCTCAATCGCACATAAAATTAAAACAATGATAATCCAGATATTGAAATATGCATAAAAGCTGATAGAGAAGAAATGATCAAAACTATCTGAATTGAAATTGAGTGTCAAAATAAAATCGGTTTACGGGCCAGCAGCAAAGTACTGGACTACTGGGCTGGTGAATACCAGTACCTTAGGGGACTGGCAGTCCACCAGCAGAGACATGAGGGATGTACTCGTTAGTTTTAAACAATTTTTTTTTCTATTTTAGATATTGCAAGTTTTAAAAAAATCGGATTTTCAGCCAGCGCCGATGTACTGTACTACTGGAATGGTGTACTGTCCAAGCCGTGCATGGCATCAATATATGTCGGCAACAGAAAGGGTCTACAAACAAAATTTCAGAAACGGGGGAGAAAACAAATCGGACACAATGAAGTAGACGGATATTATGATAACGAATACGTATTAGAAGTTAACCGGAAAATTCTGGCACAGATGTTTGCACTGTTATAGTATAAGCACTGTGAACCAAACTAGTCAACGGCAAAACCAACACCGAATTGCATCAAGGCTAGCTGGAGAACAAACGTTTCTTGGAAACCAAAGGTAAATCTACATCGCTAAACTAGAATGCAATTTTGACAAAGAGGATCTGGAAACTGACAACTTAAGGCTCTTTGTTCAACAATCCTAAATGATATCTCGTTTGGAGCACAGAGAAGCCTATTATGGTGGACGCACTGAGGTATTTAAACTGTATGAACATGACAGATATACCGTTTGTAGATGTCACCTCTTTGTATCAATACATCAACAAAACCGGGAAAATTTCCACACATCATCACTGAGGTTTCACTATGAATTATAAGTCAGAAGTTAAGTACAGCCACCGAAAGGTCTCCCCGTATTTCCACCAAAGACCAATAGTTACTTTTTGATTACGTTTTGTAACACCTGTGCCGAATCAAGTAAAAGACACCGTGTCGTGTGAACAAACTGATGAGCAACAAGTACTGACAGAAACTTTAGTGACAGACCAATAACGAGAGAAAGGCTCTATCATTAAAATTACGAAACATGAGACTTCGACACGGAGAAGTAAGACCCAACAACTAATACAGGAGGACTTTTAACCGAGTAAGTGAACACCTTCTTGAAAATGAAGCAGGAAGCCAGTGGGTGGCCCGAGTGGTGCAACACCGAAGAAGATAAACAAAAGCGTTGTTCCATTGCTTGATTTTACCATGTATTTTTAGAGACTTTGTCTCATGTACATCTACTCTATATCCCTCCATTGTTTATACGTCAGAAAATATCAAGAAAAAGGAAGGTATACTCCTCGATTACATCAATATCAGGAAAAACCTGGGATTACGAGCATTTGCCGGACTAATGATGAATAGTTTTTGGGGAAAATTCGGTCAAAGATCTTACCTGCATAAGTAGAATATGTATGTGACCCTGTAGAATACTTCGAAATATTGATTCTCGTCATGGATGTCAATTATGTCAGCAATGAGGTAGCGGAATTGATATGAAGAAGATTTCTTCGAGGACTTGCAAGACGTATTCATTGACATCATTTCTGCTTATTCCACCACCTAAGCCCGATTAAAGTTTATAGTTACTTAGAGAACGTTAGCAATCGTGCATTATGCACCGACACTGGTTTCATTGTTAATATCTGATTTTGGCTTTTCTATTTAGATCCTCACGATATAGCTGAAATATTGCTGAAATTGGCGTAAAACATCAATCAATCAATCAACCTATTTGTTAATTGTTCACTATAAGGTTTTAAATATATTTCGGTTTTGGATTTCCAAATGTTTTTATTTGATGCTCTGAAGAGAGACATAAGTTGTCGAAATGCGCATATGCAGAAACTGAATTCGCATAAACCTTAGTACTTTGTTATTAGCTACTATTGGTACAATGCCTCTGCTGATGGACTATTAGTCTTAGAGGGTATTCGGTAGCTAGTACTTCGGTGATGGCCCGACAACAGATTTTACTTTTAAACTTCAAATATCTAAATCTAAGAAAACTTTGTTCGAAACTAAGGAGTAGAAATCTCCTCTTGCATAGCTCTGTCTTTAGCTGTTTTTGGCATTTTGATTTAGATTATATTGGTAGTTTGTTCTATATGTGTTTTACACATATTTCGGTTTTTGATTGTCAAATGTTTTGATTTGATCTGCACCGAAGAGACTTAGGTTGTCGAAATGCGCATTTGCTGAAACCAAATTCACAGAAGCCTCGGTATTTGTTATTTATTACCTAGTGGCTGATGCCTCTGCTGGTGAAATGTAAGTCCCTGGGGTATTTACCAGCCCAGTAGCCAGTACTGCAGTGCTAGCCCAACAACAGATGTTATTTTAAAACTTGAAATATCTAAATCTAAGAAAATTTTGTTCAAAACTTATGAGTAACTCCCTCTTGCATAGCTATATCTTTAGCTGATTTTAGTCTTTCTATTTAGATCCTATTGGTAATATGTTCTCTATAAGGTTTTACACATATTTCGGTTTTGGATTTCCAAATTTTTTTATTTGATCTGCTAAAGAGACATAAATTGTCGAAATGCTCATATGCATAAACTAAATTCACAGACACCTCGGTATTTGTTATTTATTACCACTGGGCCGATGCCGCTGCTGGTGGACTGTTAGTACCCAAGGGAATTCATCAACAAAGAAGCCAGTTTATCCGTGCTGAAAACCGATTTCATTTTAAAACTTGCAATATCTAAATCTAAGAAAATTTTGTTCAAAACCAAAGAGTATCTTTCTCTTGCATAGCTCTATCCTTAGTTGGTTTTGTTTTTGTTTTGTTTTTTTTTATTTAGATCATATTGGTAATTTGTTCTCTTTTAGATTTAGATCTTTATTTCCAAATGGTTTGGTTTGATCTGCACTGAGGAGACATAAGTTGTATAAAGATACTTAATTTATTGAAAACTCGGTACTTTGTTATTTATATATCTCAATCTTTGAAGGGAGACCCAAATCATAAAATTACCTGGAAGGGCTTACTCAAAAAGTATTTGCCTTTGCGATTTCGCTTTCGTGTTTTCGCGTTTTCGCATTTTCGCATTTTCGCGATTTCGCGTTTTCGCATTTTCGCGTTTTCACTTTCGCGTTTTCGCCTTCTCGATATTGCGTTTTCGCTCTGTGGTAAGTGAAAGTAGAAAACGCGAAAACGCCAAATGGCCGCATCTGGCCACCATACACTTGCGCTTTTGGTCATATTATAAAAAAAATTCTGGATGGCTTTCATAATTTTGTTGTAAGTGGAGGTTTTTAAATATGCTTAAGATATCGAATTTTTTGTTGTTCGATTGCTTTGTTTAACCATGTCTTTGTAGAGGCTTTGTCTCATGTATAGCTACTCCATATCCCTTTATTGCTTACTTAAAAGATATCGAATTTCACGGGTTTTATCCTTTGATTCAGGGTAAAAATATTTTTTCCCATTATATCCATTTTTTTATTAATGGATTTTGTACCTTATGGCAGGTCACATTTTCAAAAAAAAAAGATTTTAGATTATCTTTCTTTCTGAAAGATACCTCCGCAAACAAATACCAAAGCAAAAGACGAGAAATGAAACAGTCTAAAATCCAAAATCCAAGAACCACGGCCATCCGAGTTTAACACGAATTAAGACCACCATACAAAGACAAAAACAAATAAAAACAAATAAACGAAAATAAATAAGAACGCCACAAAAATTGAGGTACTCGAAGTGTGAATCCTACAGACACTAGAGGAATCATCAGGTTCTCAGGAAGGATATAGCATGATCTGCTCCATCCCTAAATTTTCCCAATGTAAAAAAAAGTCACATTCCGGAAATTTATTTGAAAATAAAATACCTCGATAACAATGTCAAAAACATACCATGTTTTAACTTATTTGTTCCACTACGTATGATTATTACATTTGTGGTATATATTTTTTTTTTTCGTTTTACCTTACTTACTGACATTAGGAGTGTTGTTTGATAAAAAAAAATCTTTGGAAATAATTGTTAATACAACTTTTAGTTTATTTTCAATCTTTTCTTAATTAAAGTGATAAAAGCTGCAAATACAAATTAAGGTAGTAGACTTTGGGTAGGGGATTACTCCTTTTCTGCACAATTTACTTGTTTTGATTGGTATGAATAAAAAAAGATTAATAATATTTATCTTAAATAGAAATAAATATTCAGGTTATCATGAAACTGCACTCCTTTTAAACAATACTTCAAAGTGCCTATATCAAGATTTCTACGTTTTGACTGGCATCTTAAAAATATTAAAATAAATGAGTCGGATTTTTGCAAAGGGGTAATTCTTTCTGCTTGATTTAAGGAATTTTGAGACCTTTTATGCATATTTCCCAATAGTTTGAAAAAAAAATGGTACGGTGGATTTTTACAATTATTTGATATAAGTCACGTGTGGAGGACCTTTAATTTCCCAGTTTTTGGTGAAAATTGAATGTTAGGATTTTCATCTAAAAGAAATTCAATGAAGCTGTGTTTTCAGCAATGCTTTGACAACACATATTCCTTTTTTTATTGTAAATCAACATTGAATACATGCTTATGATCATTATTCTCTCATAATTAGGTCTACAAGTTTTTTATAAATGATTTGGCAATTAATATTCTACAAAGGGATATGGAGTAAATGAACATGAGACCATAACATATATATATGTTTTCTCCAACTGCAATAACTTTGATGAGCTGTATAGTCTTTTTACGCCAATTCTTATACATCTGCAATACAGTAGTATACGCTTCATGATGATTTCTGGACAGAAGACTCCTAATATAAAGGTGTTTCTGTGAACATTAAATCAAAAATCTTACGAGGGGTATTTTAAACCTTTTCTATAAATACATTAGTACATAATTGTTTCATACTGCAAATTTAAAGAAAATTGATTGTGTGGAAAATTTTTGGGTAACCCCCGGGTCTACTACCTTAAAGGCCATATAGGTGTTGTTTGAAGCTGTTATTGTTAATATCCGATAGAAAGAAAAAAGAACTTTTCTTGTCTTATGTTTTTGTATTATGAAAACCGATGCATTTAACGCACTAGCTGAGCCAATACAAAACGACAATTTTGAGTTTATGACGGACTAGACATACACATATATCTTGTAAAAATTTTAAACTATGGTTTTATTGGTATTCTGTCACTCGAACTTCCTGAATAACGACACAATTTATTATTAAACAGATATCAAGCATCGAACCGTGGGTGGTTGAAGTCATAATGTCAGTATTTGTATTCTTTTAGGGAGTTCTGAAGAATCCTTGCTTTGAAACTGCTATAAAATGCGATCCTTTATTAAAATTTGAAATATTTGAAAGAAATGTCAATATTCTGCAAACAATGTAAATAATAGACATAATTGAAGTTTAATCTGTATCAATAACAAAATACCGAAGTTACTGTCAATTTATTTTCTATCAAATGTAACTTGCATAAAAACTGTTTTATGAACGAAATTTAACAATATGACAGAAACAACATTTGTCATTTTTGCTTGTTAAAAGCCAAATACTTCAAATACATCTACATGTTTACGTATTTCTGACAATGATACAGAACAATGAACAGTTTCATTTCTTCCATGCAAATTTTCGTTGTTTTAATCGCAGTCTGAGGTGGAGCCATTGTAAGACGAAAACTTTGAATGTTGTGCCTTAGAATGAATTATTTCACTGTCATTGGTATTGTGGCTATTGCGTATGAAATCGAATACAGTCTGTCCGGATTCAGCTTGCGGATTTGCCGAGCGCGTTGATTTGATGGAGTGAATAGATTAAAAGAGTATACAACTCTCATTGGTCGAGTAAGCTGGACATATAATTGAAATTAAGTCATCAAGCGTGATTGAAAAGCACGCGCCTTTACCTTGACAGTACTCGTCAATTACAGACAAAGATTGTGATTGGACAAACCGGAAAAGATGAAAGTTTATTAAAACAAAGGATGATCTATAGTGTTTTATCGATATTGTATCATACACATAGGGTGTTTCCCAGTGCAAATTAGTAAAAAAAAGAATGCTTATCATTCACCTAATTAAAAAAAATCACACTTTCTTTCATTTACGTCTTGTCATTTCTCATCCGTGCTTGGTGAACCAGGGCGTTTTTCGGGAATACGGGATTCAATTTGTTTAACAAGGAAAATCGATTAAATTATTTATTTTCACCGAATTTCACATTTTTTTTTTCATTTCTATTTTTCTTCAAACAAAATTGAATTATTTATTGTAACCAGGGACTAATATAACATGTTATATAAGTCCCAGTTGTTATGACAAATAGGATTGGAATATTTATTTTTCTCTGGCATTACCTTGTTTATTTTTAAAACCACCCAACCCTCAACCTCCGAAAATCAAATGGTCGTCATCTTGATCATTTTTTTTTCGTAGAATAAATCTGTAATGAATTAAACTGTTGTTTCATACACTGTTTTCATTGTCGCTGTCAGGAAAAAGTAGTGAACATCGTACTATTTACTGTATTAAACAACATTCTAAGTCCAGAGGAAACGGAGAAAAATAACATAATCCTTTTCGTCAAGGAACATGAAACTATTTTATATACATGTAGGCCTTATATAAGTTATAGAGAGAGGAATCATGGACCTTGTATACCGATTCGGGGAAATAAAATGACCGAAAATTAGTAAAAAAAAACTAGCTGAAAAAGTTACGCAGAAGATCGCAAAAAAAAATTTAACTACCGACTGTAGTTTGAAAATTCTTCATTAAATGGTACCAGATTCATCACATTCGTAGGANACAAATAACCCTTTTCGTCAAGGAACATGAAACTATTTTATATACATGTAGGCCTTATATAAGTTATGGAGAGAGGAATCATGGACCTTGTATACCGATTCGGGGATATAAAATGACCGAAAATTAGTAAAAAAAAAAACTAGCTGAAAAAGTTACGCAGAAGATCGCAAAAAAAAATTTAACTACCGACTGTAGTTTGAAAATTCTTCATTAAATGGTACCAGATTCATCACATTCGTAGGAAATATCGATGCATTGTATAAATTTCTTTAAAAAACTACCAGACACAAAAATATTTTATTACTGAACTGCACATGAAAGAAAGAATGCAGGTACTAAAATTCTTTAATCTTTTCAGTAGAGTAATAATTTTAACAATAGGGCCACGTTCTAAAAACCAATTTACAGACAAGTAATGGTGTAAAGATTGCGTGTCCAATCAAAATCTTTGTCTGTAATTGATGAGTGCTGTCAAGGTAAAGGCGCGTGATGATGACTATATGTCAATTATATGTCCAGTTTACTCGATCAACGAGAATTGCATACTCTATTGATCTAATCAGTCAATCAAATCAACGCGCTCGTCAAATTCGCAAGTTGAATCCGGACAGACTGTAAATATATTCCCCGAAAGATTTACCCAGATAGAAAGCGTGTTAATACACGCAAGCATACAGCTTCTCTTACATAGTCAGGATAGCTAATTATCGGTCGAATACAGATAATTTTTAAGTAGTACATTAATTTAATAGTTTTATTTCGGTTTTGGTCCATCTGCACAAAAAACACTTAATATGTCGAAATGGGCATGTGCTGAAAATTAATTTTCAGTAACTTTTCTTATCGTTATTTGAATAAATACCGAATTTAAATAGGCTTATCAGTAACTAATCAGGGTATTGACTTCTTGTTTGAATTAGTATTGTAATGATATAATCAACTGGTTGATATGGGTTTAATATTTAATATGAAAATGTCTACGCTTTTTGTCTTATTTTTTTATTTTATTTTATTTCATTTTTATTTTTTTTTTGCTTTGTTTAATATTTAGATTTAAAAAAAATGCCAGATTTTTAAAAATTTCATAGGAGAGTTATTTTAAGCAAAAACTATAATTTTCAATGCTTTATGTATAGGAGCCAATGAAACATATCTAGTGCATAAAAGATTTATAATTCTCGTATTTGTATTAAAAATTTCATTACGATTTTTAGGATGTACTGCTGAAAATGAGTTTTCTTTAGATTTGGCTAGAGTTATGTTCCTTTGGCCACAAATCTACAGTTTTTCAATTTTGATTGTGTTCGGTATATCTAATTAACACTTGCCGTATGACGGTTTCCTTACGTAGAGCTATTTTCTATGTTCTCAAATACATCTATATCTGCAATGTATTGGTCTATCATTTCAATTCCTTAACAAAGCAACTACATTTTATACAAATCAAAGAGCTATCTCTCCTTATCTATTAATAACTATATACCGAAATTACTGTGACTTTTATTTCTGCATATTGCCATTCTGATGTTCAATGTTAAATGACAAGGATATGATGAATAACGAATAATGAACATTGTAAAGTACCGGTAGTAATGTGTAAATATGGTGGAGGTGGAATACAGCATGTTTTAGTATTCATTTCATTTATGGTTTGTGTGGATGCGATGGATTCCACTGACATGTAGTGTTATGTACAGATATAGTGATGGTATTCCCCTACACGATACTCCAGATGGATGTACCACTGGTGGTTGTTTCAAGGTGGACAGATAAAGAATTCCCGGTATGGTAAGGTAAGACAACTTATGTCTCCTCGGTGCAGATAAAATACCGAACTTACTATAACTTTCATTTCTGCATATGGCCATTTCGACAACGTATGTCCTCAGTGCATATAAAATCTGAATATATTTGAAAGACCATTAACTAAAAAATGCTAAAAAATCGAAATCATGAGCAAGTTACCAATATCATCTAAATGGAAAGCCAAAATCAGCTGATGACAGAACTTTGCATGAGGGAGATACTCCTTGGTTTTATTAAATCATTATCGTTGATTAAAACCCATACTTAATTTTGAAGATTATATAGTTTTCAAATTCCAAAATGCTAATAGATTTTTGAAAACCAAATTTGGAATTTGAAAAATAAAAATTTTTGCTAGCCGCTACCCGACTTTCCCATGGACATCTTCTTAAAACTGATTGTCACAGTCACAGTCATCATTACCAAAGAACTTATATCATTATCACTGAGGCAAACAAATAAAGTTATTCTTTGTTTCAGTAATATTTTATTTATGAAACTTAGAATTAGTATAATTAGGAAATTTGTAAAGTTGCTGAAAATTTAAGGAATTTGTAAAATTACTAAATTGATCAGTGGTTATGTAGAATCCGTAATTTAAACCAAGATTTTACAAATCGAAAATTTATTTTTACCGATTCCTTAGTCATGTTAGGAAGTGTAAAATTAACATCTCTTATAATAAAAAATAAATTGTAAAAATGATGCACCAATTTAAGTTCAAATATAAAAAACATGTAAAAGCATTAACAGTTCTAAATTTCTATTTAATTTCACTGATTATTTTTAATTTGTAATAGCTCTGTTCTTTCGTAGTGGCCTATTGTATATTGCACACAAGTAATTTATAAATGCAAGACATGTTAATATATTTAATCCAAAATGGTTAATAAAACTGTTTCAAAGAATAATAATGTAACTACAGTATTGATTATATGATGTGAAAATCGTGTATTTTGAGAGGACATCCATAGCCTGATGAACATTAATAATCTTAATTGAAATTAAATAAATTGCACATTTTAGAATTATAGCATTAAAAGAAATTATTTAAATAAATTGCACATTTTAGAATAGCATTAAAAGAAATTATTTTAGAACAGCAATGACGTATATTTCATGTTTACATCCCAGCCTTTTTGCTCTAGCAGGGGTGATCTGAGTCGGATCACACCAACAATCTCAACCCAGTTAGAACAAAGGATATTTTTACCTTTTATTCTGTTTTAATCAAAGCCAGAATTTGAGAACTGTTCTGTTCATTGGACTTGGTAAAATTTATGTTTTAAAATTAAGATTTTAAAACGTTTAACATAGTCCATACGGGGATTCGAACCAGGGTTGTCTCCTTTACTAGATTTCTGCCTTCCCTTCTACACCACGAATTGGAGAACCCACGTTTAAAGATCATATGTGGAACACAACAAGGATATTTATTATTATTATAGTATGGAATATTTATTTCAGGAGACTATAAGCACGGAATAATTTTTAAGAATATATATCGGGTTTTCTTTGCTTAATATAGTAGCTGGGATGTAAGTTAGTTATCACACGGACTGGGTGTGTCTGTATAAACTCATCTCCCCAGCCTCTGACCATCACGGTGATCTTATACAGACACACCGCGTCCTCGAGTAATAACTTATACCTATACCTCTGCTTAGTCTTTCACAATGATGACTATACGCATACACTCCTCAATTTCATTTTGTCTCGATGTTTTTCTTTCTATATATAATGTCTACATCAACAATACTAGACTTGAATAAAAGCCCTGTCCTTGATAAACTGGAGTTTTCTATGTATCGTGTGCGTTTTTGTCACGTTTACATTCACTCCATTTCCTTTCATTTTTCCTATCCTTTACGCTATTATCTATACTTCCATTGTTCCCTGGTCATATAAATTTTGCTATATAAAATGTATTTTTTGCATTTGTTGCTTACCAAAAAAAATATGCTTACAAAAGATGTTTTACAATTTCTTTGAAATACGTCTGTCACGAAAAAACTTACTTAAAGTTTAGTTAGTGACGTAAATCGCGAGACACCATAAACAAATTTATCGTTCATTTTTAACATGGTGCTCGTGATTGTTAAACAAATCAGAAAGTTTCCGACCATTATCATGGTTTACCAATTGGCATTATCCAAGCTCAAGGGTTTCTTTTCAATTTTAGATGTTGAAAGTTTCAAAATAGAATCGGTTTTGCGCCAGCACCGAATTATTTGACTACTGGGCTAGTGAATACCCTTGGGGTTTACAATCCACCAGCAGTGGCATCGAACCAATGGTCATAAATAACAAAATACCTCAATTATTGTAAATTTACTTACTGTATATGATCATTTCAACAACTAATGTCTCTCAATTGCACATAAAATTAAAACATTGAGAATCCAGATATTGAAATATCCATAAAAGCTGATAGAGAAGAATGATCAAAACTATCTGAATTGAAATTGAGCGTCAAAATAAAATCGGTTTACGGGCCAGCAGCAAAGTACTGGACTGCTGGGCTGGTGAATACCAGTACCCTAGGGGACTGGCAGTCCACCAGCAGGGACATGAGGGATATATTCGTTAGTTTTAAACAATTCTTTTCTATTTGAGATATTGCAATTTTTAAAAAATCGGATTTTCAGCCAGCACCGATGTACTGGACTACTGGGATGGTGTACTGTCCAAGCCGTGCATTGGCATCAAAATATGTCGGCAACGGAAAGGGTCTACAAACAACATTTCAGAAACGGGGGAGAAAACAAATCGGACCCTATAAAGTAGACGGATATTATGATAACGAATACGTATTAGGAAAATTCTGGCACAGATGTTTGCACTGTTATAGTGCAAGGACTGTCAACCCGGTCAACGGCAAGATCATCACCGAATTGCATCAACGCTAGCTGAAGAACAAGCGTTTCTTGGAAACCAAAGGTAAATCTACATCGCTAAACTAGAATGCAATTTTGACAGAGGATCTGTAAATTGACAACTTAAGGCCCTTTGTTCAACAATCCTAAATGATGACGCACTGAAGTCTTTAAACTGTATGAACATGACAAATATACCGTTTGTAGATGCCACCTCTTTGTATCAATACATCAACAAAACCGGGAAAATTTCCGCACACCTTCACTGAGGTTTTCAAATATATCTATCACTATGAATTATTAGTCAGAAGTTTAGTACAGCCACCGAAAGGTCTCCCCGTATTTCCAACAAAGATCAATAGTTACTTTTTGATTACGTTGTGTAACACCTGTGCCGAATCAAGTAAAAGACACCGTGTCGTGTGAACAAACTGATAAGCAACAAGTATTGACAGAAACTTTAGAGACAGACGAAGAACTAGAGAATGGCTCTATCATTAAAATTACGCAGTATGAGACTTGGACACGGAGCAGTACGACCCAACAACTAATACAGGAGGACTTTTAACAGAGTAAGTGAATACCTTCTTGAAAATGAAGCAGGAAGCCAGTGGATGGCTCGAGTGATGCAACACCAAAGATAAATAAAATCGTTCTTCCATTACTTGGATTTACCATGTATTTGTAGAGACTTTGTCTCATGTATTTTTACTCCATATCCTTTCATTGTTGATACATTAGAGAGTATCACGAAAAAGGAAGGTATACTCCTCGATTACATTAATACCAGGAAAAACTAGGTTAACGAGCATTTATGAGACTAATGATGAATTGCTTTTGGCGAAAATTCGGGCAAAGATCTTACCTGCATAAATAGAATATGTGTGTGACCCTGCAGAAAACTTCGAAATATTGATTCTCGTCATGGATGTCAATTATGTCAGCAATGAGGTAGTGGAATTTTCTTCGAAGACTTGCAAGACGTGTTCACTGACATCATTTCTGCTTATTCCACCACCTAAGCCCGATTAAAGTTTATAGCTACTTAGAGAACGTTAGCAATCGTGCATTTTGCACCGACTCTGGTTTCATTGTTTAAATCTGATTTTGGCTTTTCTATTTAGATCCTATTTGTTAATTGTTCTCTATAAGTTTTACATATATTTCGGTTTTGGATTTCCAAATTTTTTTATTTGATCTCCTCTGAAGAGACATAAGTTGTCGAAATGCGCATATGCAGAAACTGAATTCACATAAACCTCAGTACTTTGTTATTAATTACTATTGGTCCGATGCCTCTGGTGATGGACTTAGTCTTAGAGGGTATTCAGTTGCTTGTACTCCGGTGATGGCCCGACAACAGATTTTACTTTAAAACTTCAAATATCTAAATCTGAGAAAATTTTGTTCGAAACTAAGGAGTATCTCCCTATTGCATAGCTCTATCTTTAGCTGATTTTGGCTCTGTGATTTAGATTATATTGGTAGTTTGTTCTCTATCAGGGTTTACACATATTTCGGTTTTGGATTGTCAAATGTTTTGATTTGATCTGCACGGAAGAGACATACGTTGTCGAAGTGCGCATTTGCTGAAACCAAATTCACTGAAGCCTCGGTATCTCTTATTTATTTCCTAGTGGCTGATTCCTCTGCTGGTGGAATGTTAGTCCCTGGGAGTATTCACCAGTCCAGTAGCCAGTACTGCGGTGCTGGCCAAACAACAGAGTTGATTTTAAAACTTGAAATATCTAAATCTAAGAAAATTTTGTTCAAAACTAATGAGTAACTCCCTCTTGCATAGCTATATCTTTAGCTGATTTTGGTCTTTCTATTTAGATCCTATTGGTAATTTGTTCTCTATAAGGTTTTACACATATTTCGGTTTTGTATTTCCAAATTTTTTTATTTGATCTGCTAAAGAGACATAAATTGTCGAAATGCTCATATGCATAAACTTAATTCACAGAAACCTCGTTATTTGTTATTTATTACCACTGGGCCGATGCCTCTGCTGGTGGACTGTTAGTACCCCCATGGAATTCACCAACAAAGAAGCCAGTTTTTCGGTGCTGGACCGAAAACCGAGTTAATTTTAAAACTTGCAATATCTAAATCTAAGAAAATTTTGTTCAAAACTAAGGAGTATCTCCCTCTTGCATAGCTCTATCCTTAGTTGGTTTTGGCTTTTTTATTTAGATCCTATTGGTAGTTTTTTCTCTTTCAGATTTAGATTTTGGATTTCCAAATGGTTTGGTTTGATCTGCACTGAAGAGACATAAGTTGTATAAAGATACTTAATTAATGAAAGCTCGGTACTTTGTTTTTTATATATTTCAACCTTTGAATGGAGACCCAAATTATAAAATTACCTGGGAGGTCTTACTCAAAAAGTATAAGATAACAAAATGACAGAGTGACCGTTTGACCAATAATTAGAAAAAATATCAATATCATCTAAATGGAAAGCCAAAATCAGCTGATGACAGAACTTTGCATGAGGGAGATACTCCTTGGTTTTATCAAATCATTATCGTTGATTAAAACCCATACTTAATTTTGAAGATTATATATTTTTCAAATTCCAAAATGCTAATAGATTTTTGAAAACCAAATTTGGTTTTCAAAAATCTATTAGCATTTTGGAATTTGAAAAATAAAAATTTTTGCTAGCCACTACCCGACTTTCCCATGGACATCTTCTTAAAACTGATTGTCACGGTCACAGTCATCATTACCAAAGAACTTATATCATTATCACTGAGGCAAACAAATAAAGTTATTCTTTGTTTCAGTAATATTTTATTTATGATACTTAGAATTAGTATAATTAGGAAATTTGTAAAGTTGGTGAAAATTTAAGGAATTTGTAAAATTACTAAATTGATCAGTGGTTCTGTAGAATCCGTAATTTAAACCAACATTTTACAAATCAAAAATTTATTTTTACCGATTCCTTAGTCATGTTAGGAAGTGTGTAAAATTAACATCTCTTATAATAAAAAAAATTGTAAAAATGATGCACCAATTTAAGTTTAAATATATAAAAAAAACACGTGAAAGCATTAACAGTTCTAAATTTCTATTTAATTTCACTGATTAGTTTTAATTTGTAATTGCTCTGTTCTTTCGTAGTGGCCTATTGTATATTGCACACAAGTAATTTATAAATGCAAGACATGTTAATATATTTTATCCAAAATGGTTAATAAAACTGTTTCAAAGAATAATAATGTAACTACAGTATTGATTATATGATGTGAAAATTGTGTATTTGGAGAGGACATCCATAGCCTGATGAACATTAATAATCTTAATTGAAATTAAATAAATTGCACATTTTAGAATAGCATTAAAAGAAATTATTCTAGATAAATTGCACATTTTAGAATAGCATTAAAAGAAATTATATTAGAATAGCAATGACGTATATCTCTTGTTTACATCCAAGCTTTTTTGCTCTAGCAGGGGTGATCTGAGTCGGATCACACCAACAATCTCAACCCAGTTAGAACAAAGGATATCTTTACCTTTTATTCTGTTTTTATCAAAGCCAGCATATCAGAACTGTTCTGTTCATTGGACTTGGTAAAATTTATGTTTTAAAATTAAGATTTTAAAACGTTTAATATAGTCCATACGGGGATTCGAACCAGGGTTGTCTCCTTTACTAGATTTCTGCCTTCCCTTCTACACCGCGAATTGGAGAACCCACGTTTAAAGATCATATGTGAGACACAACAAGGATATTTATGATTATTATAGTATGGAATATTCATTTCAGGAGACTATAAGCACGGAAATAATTTTTAAGAATATATATCGGGTTTCCTTTGCTTAATATAGTAGCAGGGATGTAAATTACTTATCACACGGACTGGGTGTGTCTGTATAAGCTCATCTCCCCAGCCTCTGGCCATCACGGTGATCATATACAGACACACCGCGTCCTCGTGTAAAAACTTATACCTATACCTCTGCTTAGTCTTTCACAATGATGACTATACGCATACACTCCTCAATTTCATTTTGTCTCGATGTTTTTCTTTCTATATATAATGTATACATCAACAATACTAGACAGGAATAAAAGCCCTGTCCTTGATAAACTGGAGTTTTCTATGTATCGTGTGCGTTTTTGTCACGTGTACATTCACTCCATTTCCTTTCATTTTTCCTATCCTTTACGCTATTATCTATGCTTCCATTGTTCCCTGGTCATATATTAATTTGCTATATAAAATGTATTTTTTGCATTTGTTGCTTACCAAATAAAATATGTTTACAAAAGATGTTTTACAATTTCTTTGAAATACGTCTGTCACGAAAAAACTTACTTAAGTTTAGTTAGTGACGTAAATCGCGAGACACCATAAACAAATTTATCGTTCATTTTTAACATGGTACTCATGGTGTTTACGAGTGAAACCGTTAAATAAATTAGAAACTTTCCGATCATTATCATGGTTTTCCAATTGGCATTATGCAAGCTCAAGGGTCTCTTTTCAATTTTTGGTGTTGAAAGTTTCAAAATAGGATCGGTTTTGCGCCAGTACCGAAGTATTTGACTACTGGGCTAGTGATTACCCTTGGGGCTTACAATCCACCAGCAGTGGCATCGAGCCAATGGTCATAAATAACAAAATACCTCAATTATTGTAAATTTACTTTCTGTATATGATCATTTCATCAACTAATGTCTCTCAATCGCACATAAAATTAAAACAATGAGAATCCAGATATTGAAATATGCATATCAGCTGATAGAGAAGAAATGATCAAAACTATCTGAATTGAAATTGAGCGTCAAAATAAAATCGGTTTACGGGCCAGCAGCAAAGTACTGGACCCCTGGGCTGGTGAATACTAGTACCCAAGGGGACTGGCAGTCCACCAGCAGAGACATGGGGGATATACTCGATAGTTTTAAACAATTCTTTTCTATTTTAGATATTGCAAGTTTTAAGAAATCGGATTTTCAGTCAGCACAGAAGTACTGGACTACTGGGATGGTGTATACTCTCTATGCCATGCATTGGCTTCAATATATGTCGGCAACGGAAAGGGTCTATAAACAACATTTCAGAAACGGGGGAGAAAACAAATCGGACCCTATAAAGGAGACGGATATTATGATAACAAATACGTATTAGGAGTTAACCGGAAAATTCTGGCACAGATGTTTGCACTGTTATAGTGCAAGCACTGTGAACCCAGTCAACGGAATGACCATCACCGAATTGCATCAACGCTAGCTGAAGAACAAGCGTTTCTTGGAAACCAAAGGTAAATCTACATCGCTAAACTAGAATGCAATTTTGACAGAAGATCTGTAAACTGACAACTTAAGGCTCTTTCTTCAACAATACTAAATGATAACTCCTTTAGAGCACAGAGAAGCCTATTATGGTGGACGCACTGAGGTATTTAAACTGTATGAACATGACAGATATACCGTTTGTAGATGTCACCTTTTTGTATCAATACATCAACAAAACCGTGAAAATTTCCGCACACCTTCACTGAGGTTTTTAAATATATCTATCACTATGAATTATTAGTCAGAAGTTTAGTACAGCCACCGAAAGGTCTCCTCGTATTTCCAACAAAGGTCAGTAGTTACTTTTTGATTACGTTGTGTAACACCTGTGCCGAATCAAGTAAAAGACACCTTGTCGTGTGAACAAACTGATAAGCAACAAGTACTGACAGAAACTTTAGTGACAGACAAAGAACGAGAGAATGGCTCTATCATTAAAATTACGAAGTATGAGACTTGGACACGGAGCAGTAAGACCCAACAACTAATACAGGAGGACTTTTAACAGAGTAAGTGAATACCTTCTTGAAAATGAAGCAGGAAGCCATTGGATGGCTCGAGTGATGCAACACCAAAGATAAATAAAAGCGTTCTTCCATTACTTGGTTTTACCATGTATTTTAGAGACTTTGTCTCATGTATTTTTACTCCATATCCTTTCATTGTTTATACATCAGAGAGTATCACGAAAAAGGAAGGTATACTCCTCGATTACATTAATACCTGGAAAAACCAGGTTAACGAGCATTTACGAGACTAATGATGAATTGCTTTTGGCGAAAATTCGGGCAAAGATCTTACCTGCATAAATAGAATATGTGTGTGACCCTGCAGAATACTTCGAAATATTGATTCTCGTCATGGATGTCAATTATGTCAGCAATGAGGTAGTGGAATTTTCTTCGAAGACGTGCAAGACGGGTTCATTGACATCATTTCTGCTTATTCCACCACCTAAGCCCGATTAAAGTTTATAGTTACTTAGAGAACGTTAGCAATCGTGCATTTTGCACCGACTCTGGTATCATTGTTTATATCTGATTTTGGCTTTTCTATTTAGATCCTTTTTGTTAATTGTTCTCTATAAGTTTTACATATATTTCGGTTTTTTATTTGATCTGCCTATGAAGAGACATAAGTTGTCGAAATGCGCATATGCATAAACTGAATTCACATAAACCTCAGTACTTTGTTATTAATTACTATTGGTCCGATGCCTCTGGTGATGGACTTAGTCTTAGAGGGTATTCAGTTGCTTCGAAATATTTGAAATCCTTATTATTCATCGGATTTCAATCAGATTTTTTTCTTTGGATTCTTCTTGATATAAGCTTTCGGTAGTAAGTCAACAAATTTGGCATAGCTTTTCCAGTTTCTGAGCTAAAGGGGCCAAAGGGGCCAAAATTGCAACTGATTCAAGCTCTTTATTGTGTCCATTTAATTACTGTATCAAGCTCTTTACTGTGTCCTCATTCATTTTGAATTACGAAAATTTCAGTATTCGACATGCTGCGGTCGTATCATGCTGCGCTCGGCGTAGCCCTTTATTATGAAATAAAAACGATA
>MJUU01014047.1:143081-171810 GCA_002080025.1 Modiolus philippinarum | reverse complement strand
AGTGATGGCAAAAGCTCACCCTGGCATAGCCAGGTGAGCTAAAAACCAAATTTCAATTTTCAAAAGTATTGAAAGTTTTGATGACGGCTATAACTGAAGAACAAATGACTTCCACGACAAATAATATAATCGTATATAATTTCTGCATGATATAATTATGATAATGCATTAATGAGAAATTATACTTTTATTCATGAAAATTGCTGCTAATTCTATGTACTAATATCACAACAAAGGTTTGATCAAGGAAGTGTACATGCACTGATTATAAATATAATTCATGGGTGTTCCATGGAACACATGTGACATGTGTCGCCTGCACTTAATAAATTGACGATTACTGAATTTGTCATAGAATGACAAAGTCCAAACATAGCATGAAAAATATGGATAAACATCAAAATATAAAAAACAGAATACAGGGTACACATCTGCAATATATAGAGTTAGTTTGTCCTTGGAGTTATAGTGAACCATGTAGTTAAGATGGAGTGCGGGTAACTGAGACAAAGTCTTATAATAGCATTGGAATTTGGAGATAACTAATTAAAAATAAATAAAACTAGAGCAAATCTTCATGATGCTGAAGCATTGCTGACAGTGGAGTTCAAAAGTACAAAGCAGTTTATGAACAATTGCAGGTAATGTAGACATACCCATAAGACTTCAATAAGTCTTAAGCTTAGACACATGGGGTAAAATACAAAAATTAAGAGAAACTAAATGCTTTATTCAAATTTAAAATACCTATGCCAAAGCATACCTGCAAGTTTGGCTCCAAAGTACAAAGCAGTTTATATTATGAATTTTAGGACTGCATACATCTTGTACTAATCATGTGCAGTATAATATTCTACTATACGGATCCTTATTGGATATAATCGCCAGTCATTGATACAATTAAACAAAATATTTGTAAATTATCCTTTATTTAAACTGGCTGTATGGCAGTGGACAATATTTCCATGAAATTCAAAATGAACTCCGCACTAACAAAATCTAATGTGAGGATCTTCGTGATCTTACAAAGAGGTATATGCTTACGGGTGATCTTATTGTGACATCGAGGCCAAACTCGTTGTTTTATCACTTTGAATTTCCCTGCATTAATCTTGAAAAAAGGTTTCGATGTATTGCAGTTGGGGTTGACATATGTGTTATGGTCTCATGTTCATTTAATCCATATCCTTTCGTAAAATATTCTCTAAATTTTTTGTTGAAAATTTAACTGTAGGATCTGGGCAATAAGTAATCCTTTTAAGGAGGTTTCAGTGATATGGATTATTTTTTATTCAGTTTCAGGGATACTGATTATTTGCCCTTTATATCTTAAGGCTATAAATAAAATGGTTATTGGTTTTGTTTTGGGGATATCTGCCCATAAATTTGAAGAAATATAGGATATGGACTATTGATACAGGGATATCGTTGCATATTAGAAATAAAGTACACCAGTAACGGACAATAACCTTCCATATGTAAATAATATAATTGTTATATCAATTATTGTATGAAAATAATTATTGATAATAAATATGAAGGCTAACAGAGTGTTCTGTTTTAAGGACAATCTTTATATTTGCAAATGTAATACATTTTGTATTACTTATAAATATATTTCACATAAAGGTTTAAAAAATACTTACACTCGCCTAACAAACTTATAAAACCTTTAAATCGTCTAATTCATAAGGGTTATAATTACGGTATTGTCGTCAAGTCATTACGTATGGCCTTCTTTGGTATTAACATTGATTTTTTGATAGGGTCTTTGCATTTTAACTAAACACATTCTAAATTTCTAAAATCAGTATTGCATGGACACGGGTTATGTATTCCGGTATATACATGAAATCATTATGCTCAACTCCTCACAGGAAGGGATCTTGATGGAAGCTGTATACTGAGGGTACATAACTTAATTTGTCAGTTGGTAATGGGTCTGGAGCTGGCATGTCAGTTAACTGCTAGTAGTCTCTTGTGATTTCATGTTTATGTCCGTATATTTAGTTCTTTCAGTTTCATTTTTCACAGTTGACCCAGTCCTGTTGCCAACCGAATTTTACTGTTGTTACGATCGTTTTATCACATTGGCTATAGGGGGAAGGTTTGCGCCTGTCCTAAGTCAGGAAATTTATTAAGCCTTTGTGTGTCTTGTTTGTTTTCTA
Source organism: Modiolus philippinarum (assembly GCA_002080025.1). NCBI lineage: Eukaryota > Metazoa > Mollusca > Bivalvia > Mytilida > Modiolidae > Modiolus > Modiolus philippinarum. The sequence goes on along the minus strand of MJUU01014047.1, from coordinate 169,642 downwards.
GTTAGTTCACTTTATGTCTATCGGAGTCTAGGAAGATGCTTATTTCGCTGAACTTGATTACTCTTTGATTTAGGGGCCAACTCCGACCTACCGTTGGGTGTGGGGTTTCCTCACCGTTCATTGAAGATCTTATGGTGGCTTTGAGTTGTTATTGCTCCCCTTAGGGTCGTTGTCTCTTTGACACATTCCCCGTTTCTCTTCTTTTTCTTATTATATCTTGAAAAAAGGGATATGACAAAATATGGGTAAAAAAACAGTTTCACTGAATCTGTGACCAAAATACCTTTTTGAAACTATCATCTTACAAAAATATGTCCGACATGTTGACACTATTTATTGAAACCTAATTGAAATCATATCTTTTAAAACAATTTTGGTCAGTTTTAAAATTTCATTGCCCCCAAAAAAGTAAATGCAAATATCTTATGCCATCTAAAATCATTACAACGATTTTAAGAAGTGTAACAATTTTTGTGTAAAGCAAAGATACGAATGCAATATAGTTGTGAATAGGCTACTAGCTAAATTTATGTAAATTCTAAAACCGAAGGATTAACTCCCTTTGTTCTTAGCTATATTTGATATTACTGATTATTCGGATTTCGTTTGGTTTTATGCATTTTGTATATTTTTTGAAATTATGGATTTTCTTTGTTTGGGTTCTAGTGCTGCTGATGAGGAATAAATTTCCGAAATGGCCATACAGCTCTTTAAAATTAATGCAGTTGGAGTTAACATATGTGTTATGGTCTCATGTTCATTTACTCCATATCCTTTCGTAAAATATTTATACTATTGGTAAGCACAAGTGCATGGTACCGAAAAGATTAATCAAAATTATAGGTTTATACGATAAATGCTTGACAGAAGAAAGAAGTTAATGCATCAGACCCTGTGTATGCATCAAATTTGTCATTGCGTTTCGATCGGCAGCAGCACTGATATTTGAACGCCAAACTTTCGATCAATTGGTGTTATTAATCTTGAAGTACACAGTTAGAAACTGTTTAAGAACTTCACGGCATGCTGACTTCAAAATGGAAACAACCCGGCTTTATTGGATTTTTCGGTGTACCTTTAGTCAATAGCCTTTCAATAAAATTTTAAAGAGTGTGGTCTGGACAACTTTTTAGTTCCTTCTTTGATGTAAAGTGCATCTGATGAGTAAAGGACAAATATGATCATTCTAAATGTAAATAAAATTATTGTTATTAACCTTCTAAATGTAAATCTCAATTATTGTAAAAAAAAATTAACCTACATGAAGGTTATTAATGTGTTCTCTTTCCAGGACATTCTTTATATTTGTCTATACTGATCTCTAGAACAAAATTTGAGTGCATGAGTGAATGGTTGTGTTGTATTGGCTGTTTGTTATCATCATTAAATAAATAAAGCATTAAATTAAATTACAATTTGACGTTGACGTTGTCACTAAAATTTCTCTTTCTCACCATACTTTAATATCCTGCAAGAAAAAGTAAGTGTCGAAAACAGGAATGTTTTTAAATTTGTAATTTGAATAAGTTCTCAGAATAAGATTGATTGATTGATATGGGGTTTAACGTCACTTTCAGCAGTATTTCAGCTATCTCATGACGGTCAGTTTTAGTGGGAGAGGAAGCCGGAGTACCTTGAGAGAACCACCGACCTTGGGCACAAGGTCGGTAATTAACATACCTTATCACTTACGATTGTAAGTCGAGTGCACCCGTTTTTGTAATGTACAAAGTGGGGCGCGAACTCACACCGCAGTGGTGATAGACTACAATGGTTGTATAGGTAGTAGAACTACCTTAACCACTCGGCCACCCAGGCTCCCTCAGAATAAGATAACTAATTGTGCCAATGTAGTCTTAAATAAAAACTGTAAACTTGTTTTTGTGTTTTTTCTTCAAAAGTTCTTTAAATATTTTGTCAAAAGTATAGGTAGTTATTGCATTTATTAAATTAAATAATATAAAAAAAATCGAGAAGACTTCTACAGAAAAAGGAGAGGACGAATGTGATATATAAAATAAAAAAAAAACGCATCAGCACACATAAATATAAATGGACTAACGAAAAGCAACAAACTGTCAACAAAGAAAGTGAAAATTGCACAAGCACTGAGAATGCAACACATATGAATCTGAAAATTAAAAAAACCCTAAAAATCGACGTTACTGTGACTTTAGATTCTTCAGATGGTCAACTTGTTTCTCTGTAGTATAGTTCAAATCAAAACATTTGGAAGATCGGATACAAAAAATGCATAAAAGCTAATAGCGAAAAAGATAAAAATGATAGAGAAAATCAGGCACGAACGGAGCTTTGCACATGGAAGATACTCCTACTTTTGAAGCATAACTGAAAGATTATCAGAAATGTGATAAATACCCACAACTTTAATTAAAGAAATCAAATTATTGTCATTTACTAAATATGATTACGCGCTAATTTTCATCAGAGACATTTTATCCTGGACGACTATAATGATATTCTGCTCCAAACTTTGTGTGGAAATAACACGCCGTATCAAAGTACGTAAGCGTGGATATTATATTATACATGTTTATACCGGAAGCATGAGACTTATAACTGAGGCTCGTAGCTTGATGATGTGTTTTGAATATTCAGATTACAAACACATAATTAACTAGCAAAGTGTTCTTACAGTGTCATGAAGACAATCATAACAATATTTTCAATTACAATCAGAAGATTGCAATAAACTTAAATCAAATGAAACTCATATGCTGTTGAAGGCAATTTTACAATTTCTATTGCTGTCCTTTATACCTCACTACAGGTAGCAGGGAGGTATTAAATGATGCCCTGAGCCGCGTGTCCGAACGTCCGTCCGCTGAAGGTTTCCGACCGATAAATTATGATCGAAATTGCATACTCTCTTCATTCTTTGCATGTAAGTTGTTAACCACAAAAATCAGGCCAAGTTCAATTTTGAATCAAGAGGTCCAGGTTTTTGGAGTTGTGTTCTTTCCTCCAACCGTTGAAATTTTGAATTTCGCAGGCAAAGTAATGTACCAACCGGAAAATCGAATTTCCATCTCCCAAGCTGAAGAGATGGTGACAAATAAATCTGGGCACTTCAATATCATAATCTCTCTGTTTCTGTAAATTCAAATCTGTATTATGAAGGACTCTTCAGACGTAACTGTGGTTGCGGTTGAATATAAATGACAGACTAGTTATGCTTTGACGTCAAATGTAAAAATGTATGTCGTTGTGTGATGTATGGATAACAGGTTGATCAGAGGTCGGGTTGTACTTCATAAATGATTCCGTCGCAAAACAACGGTAGTAGAATACCGAAGGAACAAGCACAAGATTGCATAAATCAAAGTCAGAATACTCAAAATGATTATCAAATCTTTGATTTTAGTCGAATGAAAATACATCTACAGTTGAATGTCCCCAAACCTAAAAGTCTCAAACCATTTAGGAATAAAAGTGATTTTGAAGGAGTTTATCGATGTGTAAACGCGACCGACTCACTCACAAACTGACTAAAAAATTTGTGAGTGAAAAGCCACGTTTACATTCCATAAACTCCTCCAAAATTATTTATATTTCTTATAATTCCAATCCTTTGAGCGTACAACAATGTTTTCACTAGATTGGACGTCATCCTTTAAAGCACTATTTTTGCTCGGAGCGTATTAATAGACAAGAAGCGTTTATCGAAAAAGTTCATGACGTTGACCAATGAAATTTGGTGTTGTAATAGAAATTGAATTATTGTATTATACCGTTCATCGTGACGTCAGATCATTTGTAATGCTTCGTAATAATTATTTTACTGAAAATTCAAAAATTGTTGCATGACTTTATTTCCAGTTGCTAGGTTTAATTAATGATCTCTGGATTTCGAGTATGCAAAAGCTCATGAATTGCCAAAAACAAAAACAAAACAAAAACCCCCAAAGTTTAAATATTGCCATTCCACACCGGTCGCAATTTTCGCAATAATTGAAACGCCATATAGTCATTTATCGGGATGACACTTGCGCTATTCAGATCTCGGAAGACAATTAGCATACAAAAAAAAATAATTAAGTGAGAAAGACCCCACAATATGGTAAAATGTTCCATACTAAAGTATCCTAATACTAAGGCTGATATATCTGCCTCTTCTTATTACATAGTGGTTTTATCTGAATCATATGACTCTGGACACATACCATTTTAAACAGGATTTGAGAAGATAAACACAGAATATGAAAGAGGAGGTCATTAGAAATTTCATTGTACAAATTACACATGATATCAAACCATTTGATGGAGAACGCACAAAAAAAGAAAAACTTCCAGTCCCTATTGGTATCCCCATAGTAAGTCGAACCCACGACAGTTAGTCGGAGAAGTTGGATAAATAATATTATACAGGCATTAAATACAGCCATTTTAGTAACGAAGTAAACATTTTACACTTCCTATGACAGGGTATAAAACAATCCCACAATGTAGTTGTCTTTTTTTATTTCATCTGCACTGAAGAGACACGAGTTTCCGAAATGGCTATTTGCAGATACAAAATTTAAAGTAACGTCGGTATTTAGTTATTTGGACTTTATGTGTAAAATATAACTTGATGTTGACGAAAGAATATGCATCGCTATTAGAATTTAAGTACGTGTATGTAAATTAGGAATGAAAGAATATGGAATAAATGCACATGGGACAAAGTCTCTCAAAAACATGATTAAAGTAAGCAATGGCTTTTATTGTTGTTCTTCATCTTGAAGTCACCATGAGGCCTTCAACAATGAGCTATGCTCATGCCTCATAGTAAGTTCAAACTGGCCCCTAGCCGTGACCGGTTTGGGTGGAATTCATACTGAATGTCGAGTAACGTTACACCCATGTATCACTTTCGCCATTGATGCTGGGTTGTTAACAAACATGAATTTAACTAGCAAAGTGCTCTTACAATTGCTGTCATCCGTTGCCCGACAAAAAGACTCACATAAGACAATCACAACATAAACAACCGAAGGGCACTCATACATGGGTTGCGCATCGTTTCCAATCCGGATTTGACTCATCATTTAGACGAGGTCATCTGGGGTCAACCGGAGGAAAAATGACATCATCCAATTTTCGAGCAAGGGACAGATATTCTTACGCTGTTATTCAACATATGGGTAAAAAGTCGTTTTCAACTAACAAAGAAATCCACGAGGAACATTTCCAACCTACAAAAAACGAAACTTGAATGGAAATGAAGAAATTACTATCTTCGTCTATCAGCGTCTTGGAAACCAGTTTTGTACCAGATTACTCCTTGTTTGGCTAAAATAATGAGTGATCCCGCAAATGCACAATCGGTGTATTAAGTAAATAGCTAGAAAACTTTGGCTTGATAAATCAATGAGATTTGGGCACTATAAACAGAATGGTCAGAATAAAATTTAGAAATTATAAAAAAAATAATAAAAAATAAAAAATAAATAAATAAAATACAAAAAAATTGAAAGTATGATAGTGTACCCATATGAGATATTCTCTGTGTAGAGAGTATACATCTCTCGCGGGGGGGAATCTTTTTACGGACTGCACACTGCAGGGTAGACAGACTCCAGTCTAAATTAACAATGAAAGGATGTGAAGTAAATGCACATGGGACAAATTCTTTACAAATACAGGATTAAACCAAGCAACGGAACAACTCTTTACTTGTTGTTCTTCATCTTGATGTCACACTGAGGCCTTTAACAATGAGCTATTCTCATACCTCAGAGTATTAAAGTTCAAACCTTTATTCCTTTTGACAAAATATCATTATGATATTGATCGCCAGATTTTTGTCCAAATTCTGAAACTTTGAAGACATTTTTTTACCATTCTTTCTTTGGTACAGCAGCTTGTCAGTTTCCAAATTCCAATTACTTTTTTTAAACTATCTGTGGAAAACCCGTTGACTAGTTTAATACTTTTTACTACGTGAAACTTTTCAATAAGGTTTCCCTGGAAAATATTTCTGGTATTATGATTTCGAGTAAGGAAAGGTAAATAGAACTGGAAATTTTAGAAAAGAAAAATCTAGTGAAAAGTTTCAACAGATTTTAATCCGCGGATTCGCTCCAGTGTATATGAAATAACCTACCTTTCGTAAGTTAAAAAGAAAACTCTGCGAATGAATATATGTCCTATATTTTGTCTACATAACATTCAAATTCAGATGACATTCAGTGTTAATTTTGGTAAAATAAAACTAAAAAAAAAATTTTTTTAATTATTTTTCTTTACTGAAAACCTATTTTTGCAACTCAATTTTTACTCTTTTTCTAATACGAAATATAAAAAAACTGGTGTCGACAAAAAGTCGTTTTTAAGGAGAGGAGTTAATCCATGTGTATACTTATCACACTCGCCAACAAATTGCAAACTTTTGTCGATTATTTCTTATTATTCGAGTTTAATGTACATAAATATTGGTGCCGCATTTGATGCCACAATAAACTGTATTGTATTACCTTGGAGGGGATTATCGGAAATAAACGTTTATCGAAAAATAATTATGGTATAACTAATCGATTGTGGTGAATATCAATAAAAATGTCACGAGTCGAGTGCTTAGCAACGCAAAAGGATTCCGCACTGCGTTGGTCGACATGAATGGCATTTTTATTGATATTCATGACAATTTATTAGTTTTTTTTATTGTATAGAGTTTCTAGTCAAAACCTAGGTTTGAGTTGCAGATGATTTTTTATTTCATTTTAAATCGCCTTATGGTTACAACGACATTGCCAAGATATTATGATGTCACTTCCTACAGTGACAAGAAATCCTTTATTTTAATCAGTGACAATACGGCATTTATTCCATTTATTCAACTGATCAAACTTGGCAAATCACCACTATCTATAAAATAAACCTTGTTGGCCAATGAAATTTGACGTTACAATAACAGATGTTTTTTTACGTTAAATTTGTTCATTATACTGAGTTTGAAGTTTGGGCGTCACAACGAGAGACATGTGTATGGCAGTAGATACTCACTCTGGGAGGAGCAGTATATCACCCTTTTTCACTTGATACAAAATCTTTCTGAAACAGTATAAACTCATTTAAATAGCAGACGAAAATGATACATTGAAATCGTCAGATATCCTGTTTTATCGTTTCCTCTTTGATATTTCGACGATTCTGTCAGGTTTGCTGACGTATTTTGATATATCGGCTATACGGTGTTTCTGATGTCTTCTTTGTTTATTTATCAAGTTTGCGCCGACTATTCTCAATTCTACTTGCTGTATATTGACAATTTTTTTTATTATGTCTCAGTTTTATTATGCTACTGTTTTGATGAATTTTCGATAATAACGAAACTATGTTTTTTTTTCATTCCTTTGAAACAGGAAAAGAAAAAAAAAAACTATATAAATTATAATCCATATACCTTGAGACATATCACTATGTTCTGTAATACATCGCCTACAAAGGCGATGATCAGCGCTATCTAAGTATACGTTTCTGTTCTAATAAGTCATTGTTGAAAGAACCGGAATTTGCCTTCTTCTGTACGGACACTGTACTTCGATTTAGAATGTTTTATAATATGGACAATTTGTAACTAAAAGAAAGATTATTTCTGGAATTATAGGCATAATCAAATTTATTGCACTTTATCCAATAAGGGCTGTTATATAAGATTCTGAATCACATAAACCTGAAATGGAAATCAATTTGAACGTAATTTACATGTCAAATGCGATTTGGACTCGTGATTACATTTGGTTGAATGTTTAATTTCATGCTTGGTTTTCTATAATCTGATAATTGTTTCTCTATGAATTACTTTGTTCGTACGATTCTTGCTGTTGACTGTTCTTTTTATAAGCTTACTGAACAATTATATCTAGCAGATTATTTAAAACATTGGCTGTTGGATTTAAAAAAGTGGCAATTGTCAAAAGCATTATGCCTACAATGACAACAAGTCTTTATACTGACATTGGAAAGAAAATTACAATCTCTTAAACTAAGGGATATCCCCTTTTGCAAAATTTAAGGTTATCGTAGCTTTTCATTATTTTTATTGTTGCGCCTCCAAATATTTGTTTACAAACATGAATTGTAGAAATCATAATTCGCAGTACTCAGCACTTTTGGTAACCCAAACGTTTTGGCAAGCTTTTTAAGACGGGTATTGTTTAAGACATAATTCATGGGCGCTGGTGGTTTGTTGGAGATTTACATTTGGGTACCAATTAATATTTTATCGAGAGCGAAGTGGAGCGCAGCAAGAGGTAAAATATAAACGAAAATATGTAAATCGACTACAAAAAACCACCGGAATAACGCAATTACACGAAAGTAAACAAATTTAAACTACACAGTCTTCAACTCCAAAGAAGTTAAAAATCAATAGTTTATAATAATAGCAGCTTAATTATGTTTATCAAAGAATTATTGACACATGATTATTTATTTATTTATCTTATTTTTAATTTAGTTTTATTTTTAATAGGAATGAGACCTTGTCTTGACTTACCTGAACACCAACTAAACATATCTAAAAAAACAACAAAATCTGAAGGGGTCTTCACGAGAAAATAGGGACTGCTTTTGCCCGAGCACCTTGATCTCGTTGAATCTTGTCAAGGATTGTCAATGACGCAATTGTCTCACAATAGAATGTCTTATACTGGCTTTGACAAAATTGTGTTAACCCTGACAAGGCCGTGCTAAGATCAAAATGGCCAAACAAGATCCCACAATGTACCTAGTGGACCAATAATATTAGTAATTTTTCCTTGAAAAACATATGAAAGTAACTTTTTGAAGTTCTACTTTATCATTGAAATTATATTAAAACAAGTTATTGATAAATGAGCCTAAGTTGTCATTGACAAGGAAATCTCAGATCAGGTGGTAATACCATTTCATGGATACGTAGTGGAATTCAATGAATTGTAACGTGATGATTGGTCTTTTTTTTTTCACAGACGAAAAAAATTTAGAAGTAATGTTTCATTATGATAACACTTTTAAAATATACATTTATGTACATTTTATTATATTTCTTACCTGCGTTGCTATATTCGTTAAAATTGATCAAAAACTTATCTACCCCATCTGTGCTTAATGCAGGAATTCTGGTCGGAAGTCCAAATAGCCTTGCCGGGTATGTTTTTCGCATTAATAAGAATGTACTTTAATTGTTCAGAAATTCCCCTTTGATATTGTTTTCACCCACGAAGTGTATATTGAAGGCAGCTTTATAATTTCTGTTTTACCATAACTTCAATAATAAAATAAAAAGGATAACGGGAAACATCTTCAATAACTGAAAATTACAATTACATGCTACAATCCGCCAGGGAACTACATTGGAAAAACACAAATAAGACAAAAGACAAAAGTAAACAACGACAGGAACTCGGGACAGCCGGACTTGGTACCGGCACTAGCAAAGCCAGCGGTAGGATGAAACCGGTTTATGGGATACCTTTATCTGTCCTGTTTCCCTATAGTATAAAAAACATACGAATAAAACCCAATACAGGTAGACTACTAACGCCATGACCACAATCTTGAAAGGAGAGAAAATGACAATACGTAATTTTGAAAGATGGATCAAGTGGTGCTCAAGCAGGCTAGCTTAATGTTCCTAGTCTGCTGGTAAAACACTGTCGGCACGACGGAAGAAAAATCACAGTCAAAACTTCCCGAATGGTTTGGTCTTGAACCATCATATATTTCAGTAGACATCGGCATTATCGGTGAGAGGCCAGTATGTATGTAAAATGTTCAGGTCACTGGAACTAAAAGCTAATTTAACGGATGCAATCAGAATATCTTGCGATATCCCCTATTACGTAAAGAATGAAGTTACGTCCTAGTTTTACTTGAGTGTAATCAGTTTCTGGCATTTTTAACAACCGTTTTGACGAGGATTGTTGTCTTTTATACCCCCAATACACGTAGTTGTGAGGTGCTCTCATCCGTCCGAACGTCCGCCCGTCTGATGGTTACTGATTGATAAATTGTGATCGAAATAGCATACTGTCTTCAAGTTTTGTATGTGTTCACTTGCTTAAAAGAAAAATCAGGCGAAGTTCGAATTCAGGTTTATGGTGACTTCAAGAGGAAGAACAACAATAAAGCGCTGTTCATTTGCTTAGTTTTACCATGTATTTGTAGAGACTTTATCTCATGTATATTTACTCCATATCCTCTCATTGTAAATCAGAGACATAGGTTTATGGAGACAATTTCCTTCAAACATCAATTTTTAACTTCACGGACAATGTAAGACACCATTTTAATCTGTTAAGCTCTAGCAGGGAACTGCTATTTTGCGTCTAGCAATTGTGGGCACTTAAATATAATCATCGCTCTAGTTCCATAAAGTAAAATATGTATTACAAGCTGACTATTTTGACGTAGTTGTGGTTGAATATCAATGAGAGGCTAATTATGGCCTTGACGTCAAATTTACCAATATATGTCGTCGTGTGATAAAAGGACAAAAGGTTGATTTAAGGTCGGGTTGTACATCATAGTATACCAATCTTTGATTTTAGTCGAATGTAAATACTTCTACGAATTTCGATGTCCCTAAACTTTTAATGAGAAAGCAAAAAGTCTCAAACCTTTGAACTATACTGGCCATCTTGGCGTCAGAGGATTTGCAATGCTTCGTAATTGCTATAAATGCTAGTTTTTACGGATATTTTATGAATTATTTATGATAATCCAGCGAGAATTTACGAATATTTGAGATTTATTTACGAGTGTTTACAAACGACAATGATTTTTCTATGAGGGTAGAAAGCCTTATTCCTTCTTCAAATAAACATTTAGGGACCCTATATGTCTTACGAGAGAAATAAGATGATATTGTACAAAACATTCTTCGACGTCTACTGGCACAGAAGGTAAAACGGAGAAAATCGACATCAGTCCAACCTTTCCATCCTACCTTTTTGGAGGTGGTCTCTCCTAGATAAGAGTGCAAGCCAAATTTTATTATCAGATTATCAGATCGTTTACATTCGTATATAATTCTCGCATTTATCTGTAAAACGGTCCCAAGGAAATAGTATGCATCCGTAGATTAATCGCACATATTCCCATAATGTTGAAGTAAATTCGTGTTGATCCATAATTAAAACGCAAAACAACAGTAAACTAATCGGAATCATCCGTGGATGAATAATAAAACAATCATAAAATAAAAAAATCACGATTTATTGCGATTATTTATGGATTTCTTGCGATCGGTTACCGAAAACCAAAACGTTCAAACGGTTAAGACTGGTTTGCGAGCTCTTTACGAATAAAATATTGGTGGACATTCATGTAAGAATTTTTTGACACGTCAAAAAATTTTCCTCACTTTACACGAATGGACACGAAAGTCTGCGAGTTATGGACGGATGTCGGCGAATTACTTACGAGTGCTTGCGAACAACTAAGAATGAATGATTCGCAAGAATTATGCGATTTTTTAAGCGGTTATTATTGGAATGAAACGTGCTCTCCTGAACTCGGAAATTCCAATATAACGTATATTTTCGTTTATGAAGACAATTAGCATGCTAAAAATATAAAACAAGAAAAATGATACAAAAAATGTGGTAAAATTATTCATACTATGAAGTATCCTAATTCTAAAGCTAATATGTCTGCCTCTGCTTATTGCATAGTCATGTTATCTAAATCGCATGACTCTGGAAATATAAGATTTAAAAAGAATCCTTTGAAAATATTAGCACAGCCATAGAAGAGAGGAGGCCCAGAAGCATATGAAATCACGCTTTACAAATTATACATTAATGATGTTCTCAGCTGATTTTGGCACCTTTTATTATTTTTTCTCCATCAGCTTTTGTACGTCTTTCGATTTCTAGATTTCCAATATTTAGAAGAGACAGAAGTTATCGAAATGGCCGTACCACTATCGGCCAAGTGCGAATCGACGAGATCATTATGATAGTCAACACAATATATGCTATTGTTGAAAAAGTCATTATTACTGTCGTAAACATTATTTATTTTATGACAGTAATAATTCCTTTGTCGGAATCGCATATATTGTTTTGACTCTGATAATGATCTCATCGATTCTCACTTGGTCTATAGTGCGTATGAAGAAAGTAAATTTACAGCTCCTTCGGTATTTTGTTACTTATTGCTATTAACAAATTATTATAATAATACTGAACACAAGATTTTTTTTCCAAATTCTGAATTTTGTTTCCCTATATTCTTTGGTACAGTTTCCGAATTCCTATCGCTCTTTTTAAAACTATCTTTATATCGGAACTCGTGGAAAAACTGTTGACTAGTTTCATATTTTTTACAAAGAGAAACTTTTCAAAAAGGTTTCACTGAAATAAAATTCTGATTTTATGATTTCGAATTAGGAAAGGTAAATTTAATTGGAAATTTTAGAAAAGAAAAAAAATCCAGTGAAAAGTTTCAAAACAATTTAATCCTCGGATTCGCTCCGGTGTATATGAAAAAAATATACCTGTACATAAGTTTAAAAGAATGAATATGTTCTATATGTTGCCTATCCATAAGATTCAAATTCAGATACCATTCACACAAAAACTGTAAAAAATAATCAAAACTTTTGATTTTTTTACTCAAAACATATTTTTTTAAACTCCATGTTAACTCTTTTTCTGATGCGAAATAAAGATATTGATGACGAAAACAATGTTTATAGTAGTAGTGTAAGGTATCGCAACAATGTTTATAATAGCTTTTGAATAAAAGTCGTTTTCGAGGAGGATATAATCCATGTGTATGCCTATTACACTCGCCCACATATTGAAACATTTTGTCGACAACCTCTGTTTCTTATTCTTGTTGCTGCATTTGATGCCACAATATACTGTGCTATATTGCCTTGGAGGGGATTAATCGGAAATAAACGTTTATCGAAAAATAAACTATGTATGACATTACGTTGGTCAATGAAATTTGATGTTACAATAACATGTTACAATAACATTGTTTTTCGAGATTTATGCTAGGTTTGTTTATTATACTGTCGTTTGAGAGTTTGGGCGTTAGAACGAGAGACATCTGTATTACAAAAGATACTCCTTCTGAGAGGAGCATCTCACCCTTTCTCACCCAATACATCAAAATCGATCTGATACGGTATAAACTCGACTTAACTCATGGAAATAAGAAGAAAATGATACATTGATAATCGTTTGATATCCTGATGTATCATTTTCTTTTGATTTTTGATGGACTTCTGTCAGGTTTGTACCGTATCAGATAGTTTTGATGTATCTTCTATAACTGTGTGTCTGAAGTATTCTTACCACTTCGTCCATTTACAGGGTTTGATTTTGTCTCAGTGTTGTCTTATAATGATGAATACTTGATTATCACGAAACATTATTGAGTATTCTCTTTCAGTACCTTTGAAATAGGAAAAGGAAAAAAAACTAAACTTTAATTGAATTGTGATACATATCATTATCTTCTGTCATACATCGCCTACAAAGCCGATGATAAGCATTTTTCCGTTTTACTTGGTCATTGTTGCAAGAACCAGATTTTTCTTTGTTCTGCACGGACACTGTACTTCGATTTTGTATGTTTTATGATATGGAGAATTTGTGACAAAGATAATTATTTCTAGTATTAAAGGCATAATCGATTTTATTGCACTTTATATAAAAATGGTTATTGTACAAGATTCTGAATCACCGTTAATCACATAAACTGTTTACAGACAGAAGAATACAATTTGATCGTAATTGACATATAATATGCGATTTGTACTCGTGATTGCTTGATGTCATGTTTGTATTTGTACAATCAGGCTTTTGTATCTCTTTGGTTTACTTTGTACGATTCGTGCTGCAATAAACTTACTGAGCAATTATCTTAAGGAAAAAAATTGAAACCATGTCTATTTGATTCATAAACTTGTATTTTACAAATTATTAATCTGCAATGACAACTAATGTCTATTGAAGAACAACAATACAAAATGTGACCAATTTGCGTTTTCGTAGGGATTTTGTCCCATGTACATTTACTCCGTATCCGTTCATTTGTTTTTTCTTTATATTTAATTTCCAGAGACAGAAGCTGTCGAAATGGCTATTGATCATTCACAATTGTCATATTTACTGCATGCACGTTTTATTTTATTTTTGTTTTTTTTGTTTTTTGTTTTTTTAACCCTTTTTTACACGTACCATAACTTTAATTGTTTTGTCTCATGGTTAGAAAATGACATTATCCTATTAACTACTTGACAGATTTTTCAAAGACATATATGCATTACTGACCGTGTGTCGGATGCTGTTTACAGAGCAGGACATGCTTACCCCTCCGGAGCACCTTGTGTCTTCTAAATTCCATGGGAGTTCACACTGTGAGTGCCTTGGTTTTGTGTTTTACTTCCGCGTTTTGTAGCCGTCTACCGTTTTTTTCTGTGTTTTCGTTTTCGCCATGTCTTTGGACTTCGATTTTTGAAGTTACCACTCCTTTGTTCTTTTGCTATTCTACTGTCGTTGTTTTACAGGACTTCCTGTCGTATTTTTATTCTAGAAGAGCCCCTTTGTATATGCTTAAAATCTGCCGAAAGTAAATGTAATCTGTTCTGTTTTTTTTTCTCGCTCTTTTCCTTTTTGCAGTTTTTGTATGTTTTTTTTCTGGATCTCTTGTTTGTGATTAATAGTTGATAACATTTTGAAAATATTGTTTGAATTTTTGTTCTTTGTTTGCTTTATTTGCTTTGTCTTTTGTTTTTATTGTTGGTTTTGTTTGTTTGTTTGTTTGTTTTTGTTTTTGTTCTTTTTTTACGTTATTTGCGATATCTAAATTTTTTGTACCAACTTAGCAATGGTCCTCAATTACGACAAACTGCATCATAAAATGCACAACATATTAGTTGTAAAAGGTCACATTAATGAAAAAAAGTCCCACAGATGTTTATTTGCTTTAATCATGCAACAAAAGAATACAACTGTAATGATTTGATTATTTGTAATTCATAGCCACATTTTTATGAGCCATTATCGTATGACTACTAATAGAGAAATATAACAAGAAATGGGCTATAAAGGACTTTGGACTAGGTTAAAACGACCTAATGAAGCACGTGTTTTATCCCTTTTCTAGATTTATTCTGTGATCCACATTAATTGCTCCAAATTATATATCATACGAGATTTCTGTTATAGACTAAAATTGATGTTAATATATTTGCTTTTAACATTTGTTTAATGTGACAATGCATACAAATTGATACTAAATAGTCACTATGGGACACTACTATAAACTATACCAGACAGTGAACCATTAGCTGTACAGCGGGTTTATTGAAAAAGCAGTAAATGTGAACTACTGATAAAAACTCAATTTACAGAACATCGTTTTGTTGCTATTTAATATCATCTGTTCATTTGATTCTTTTTCAGGTAATTGGGAAGCCATTTGGATTGCTATAATGTTGAACAACGGCTGTAGTCGTAGGAACATGAATTAGCATTGACAGTTTGACAGATGAATGTCCTGGCCAATTTTCGATTCCTACACGAAGAATTGAAAATGACCGTTTCTGGCCATGGACGTGTCCACTTTGTTGTCATAGGAAGGATGCACAGATGTAGCGTTGTAGAAACAAAACTAATGACACACAAAAAAACCCAACAAAATCTAGAAGGTCTTGCAGTATTGGAACAAGAAAGTTTTAAACACCATCTACACCAACCCACAATAAAACACTAATTGCTGTATCTGAGCTGACAGTAATTTGGTTTTATTCCTTTACGTTGCATAATAATCGTTAATAAGCAATTGCAAATATACCAGTACATGAAAGAAGCTTTGTTTACGAAGAAACTTATTTCCAATTCCTAATTGACGTCCTTGATATAATGCCCGGTTGATCACAAATTTACAAGCTACTCAAAGAAGGGTATGTTAACAATAACTTGAAATAATCACTGCAGAAGTTTTACCGTCAACTTCACGATCTTGGGGACCGCTTTGCCATATCTGTTTCCAAGATGACAACAGATCTATCCATTTAAAAGCTTAAGATTGCTGTTTCCTATACTGGCTTTGACTTTACTACCGGATTTGACATGTGCATCACTGCGTGTGTCTTATAAGAAGCCCGAGATACTTATTCTACCAGCGCACTGATCTGTTCCATATTTTTAAATTGGTTCGTTGTTTTTCATATTATGTTTGTTTCCTTTTCTTTTTTATGTGAATTCTGTGTATATTTGTATTTCCAGCGTTGCCATTTCTTTGGATTATTTTTTTTTTCTAGACTGACGGTTCGGTTCTCTTGCTGTGTTCCGGTTGAAGGTTGTAAAAACAAATGCCTGCTGTACACGCTAATATTAACCGAGATAAATAATTAGCGAAACATATCCGCGTATGCTGCCTTTTTCAGCCAAGTGATTTTTTTTTCAGAATCATCAGAAGGTGACAGAATTCAAGGTTTAAGTTTTTACCATATGCAGAAAAATGTTAATCAAAGTTCTCGAATTTCTAACGCAATAGGGTTTTGAATTACTAGTACTGTTCTGTTAAAGATTATAGTTTCCAGGTATTTAAATGTGCTGAAATTTGCATGAATTTGCTAATTAAAGCTTGAAATTCTCTATAAACAGAAAAATTATATTCAAAAAGAAAATCGTGTTGCTTTTGCATCTATAGATATGCAAAGGCGAAAATTAAGTATTTTGTTTTCTGGATTTAAACTTTGTTGAGCATCTCTCTTGTAAAAAGCTCTGCTATTTACTTCTTACTTTTGCTGCTTTAAGATACATGTTATGTGTTTGTATTTGTGACTAAACATAAGAGATGATCATACATAATTAAGTAATACAAACTTCTAGACAAAAATGTGTAGAAATATGGTGCCAAGTGATCTTTTATTAAACATCTACTATTTGAGGGTCTTTTATACAAAGTGATAAAAAAGCGAAATCTAAAAAGTGAATGTTAATCAAAACGAAATGCAAAAGTCTAAAAGTATTAAAATTTTATTTTAAAGATCAATATATGTACCTGGCAGTAGCCAGTAGCAAAGTCAAGAGCTGATTATTAATACACTTCCTAGTATTGATAAGAGTATATCTTATAATATAGTTTCCCTAAAAGCTCTGTCCTTTCAAACTTCTATAAAAAACGTAAAAACAGGAAGATTCGACTATGACACAACATCTCAAATATAGACAATATATATATCGAAAATGACTGCTAAATTTGGCAATAGCTTGTTGGAAAGTAAAGCTTGTTAGAAAAAAATTGCAATTACGATCATCTACGAATAAAAAAACGTAACAGTGTGTAGGGTTTGCCTCAATCGGTTCAAAACGCAATTAATATATTGTTTTTTTAACCAGTACCCTCTGTTTCTATTTATGATTGTTATTACAAATGAAATTCAAGATACCAATAAAGGTTGCAGTGATTTTTTTTTACAATAGAAATATGAATATAATCATATGTGTGCAAGCTTTGCACTAGAGAGACACTCCTCAGTTTTATTAAATTTCAAATCTAGAAAACAGTACTTTATTTAAAATCTTTACCCATTGTATACACATAAAAGATATAAGATACATTTATTCCAATCAAGGTCCCTCAAGGGGCAATTACAAATATAACGTTCATAATTCAGACACAACAATACAACAAAATTAATGTAACAGCAAGTTAATATATATAAATTTTTATATACGTATGCCTGTAACCCAGACGAGGGAGGTGGTATAAAGACATTATCAGATTTTTTTTAATAATTGTAAGTACATACGCACGCATCATAAATAACAATATCAACATCAACAAGTTGTAAATCTACAAAAGACACCAAGGGACGGTGCTCAAGGATATG
The DNA here is from genome assembly GCA_002080025.1 of Modiolus philippinarum. NCBI lineage: Eukaryota > Metazoa > Mollusca > Bivalvia > Mytilida > Modiolidae > Modiolus > Modiolus philippinarum. The sequence goes on along the minus strand of MJUU01014047.1, from coordinate 151,788 downwards.
TTTGTTGCTTCATAAGTGCAATCACATTCCTCCTCGTGTCTGACGTAGAAAAACCACTTGTTAAAAAAAAACGATGTATCGTAAATCTACAATAGACACCAAGGGACGATGCTCTAGGATATTTAATATCTAATGTAGAAGTACAACTACAAAAAGTGTATATAAAGTGAAATTAGTTGCCGGTCTACAAGAGACACCAAGGGTCGGTGCTCAAGGATGTGAGGCATGCTGCTTCGGCCGGATATATTTTGAAACATTATGAATTTAGAAAGTTTTCTCGTGAATGATCGATAACATTGAAATTGAATACTGCCATAACATATTGCAATGAATTAGTCTTCGAGCACAATTGTAACTATGCTTTATAAGGTAATAAACAAATCTTAAAAATGCAACGCTTAGATACCAATTGTCACAAAAGCCCCTTTAAATTTGTTCGTCAATCCAGGTGGTGATTTATTGCCAACCTTACAGATCAAGTTTCATTACAGGTGTCAGGTTATGCCTTAAGCGTATAAAGCATTTGTTTACACATAGTACATATGTCATGATAGTAATCGAGCGATACAAATGAGTAAACAGACAAACGCCCAGTCATAGTTACTCATGCTTATCGTTAGATCGTAACAAACTGACAACAATAGATAAAAGGTAACCAATACACAACATGCAATGATCTATAATCCCCAGTCTATAAAAGTGCATGATGAAAATAAAACACCATTTAAACTTCCTGACAAAATCTATTTTCTGACCTTTTAGCCTTGGCTTTTACGAACTTGATATACAACCTTGTTTTATTTGAATATATACATGACAATTAGCTTTTTGAAGTTTATAAATAAATTTGAATTGTATATCATTACCTTAAAAAGGCAATTACTTACGAAATACGACATATATATTAAATCAATGTTATTTTTAGATAGAACACTTCTCAAGGACAGTAGGCCTGAAATAGGACCTATAAAGTTTACGACACGATTGTAAAACGACCGGGGTTTTTGACAGAAGTTGAACACAATACAATTTCAATTTTATTTAATTTGACCTCTTGCTGTTTTGAAACTTAAATGAGTTGTTACTATTGTAAACTCATAGTTCTAGTTACTGGGGATTTTAATATCAGATTTCTGTATTTAATACTGACGTTATAATGATATCTATTTTTTTCTAAATATGATTTATATGTAGTAGTAATAACATTTTCTTTTCTCTAAGTGCGTAGCACGAAGAGGTAAAGAAATATTACTTATTTGTATTATATTACTGAATCTTGTAAAAAATATATATATATTGCTCTTATAAAGGTGTAATTATGCCTCATGGCGACTTCAAGATGAAAACAACAGTCCATTATTCCTTTGTTTTACAATGTTTTTGTAAAGACTGTCCAGTGTATATTTACTCCATTGCCTTAATTGCTTACTGTAAAGTACAAAAGATAAGAAAATGAGAGGATAAATTTATTGCTGCCAACGTTTCTGGATAAAAGAAGTATGTCATACTGAAATACCTGTTAACATACTGTTACTACGCCATTATCTATATTTTGACATTCATTGATTTTGAAATATTATTTGGTTAGGGAGCAACCATTTGATTTTTATGGATATTTTTTTCGCGCAATTTTTGAGCCTGACAATTTTTTTCTCATCCTGGTTATTTTTTTTCAGCTTCCTCCTGTCTGATATTTTTTTTCGCCAAATTTCTGATCCTGGATTTTTTTTCAAATTCCTTCCTTGCCCCCATAAAAATCAAATGGTTGCTCCCTTAGAAAGAAAAGATCAAATAGAAGGAGAGTTGTATGAAAATATGTAGTCCTGTATGATGACATTTGTTATTGCTTTTCCTGTAAACAATCTGCACATTTATAAAAGATAAAACTATTATACAAAAATATATCGCCTTGAAAACTCTTTTGGATGTTGGTCTGAAAACTGTACAAAGAAAAAATACTATGATAATGTCAAAATTATACAACAACGCTTATACAGATACAGGGGGAAAGATCGGATGTTGACAAACTTAATACAAAACCTTAGAAGTATAGGACAATTTAAAACCAAGTCTCTTCTAAAGTCACTTGACCTGCAATACTTCTTACATTTGAGGTCAATGACAAATGACATTTTTAACACATGAAAACGTGATCAATCGGGATTCAAGGAGTACACTATCAAACATTCAAATGATAATAACAAACAAACGAAAATAACAATCAAACAAAATATTCGGAAAAAATGTAGCATATAAATGTCTAACCAAAACGGTTAAGATATGGAAACAACGCTTTTCTTGTTGTTTTTCGTCTTGAGGCCTTCAACAAATGAGTTGACATTAATAGTAAGTTAAAGACTGCGCCTAGCATCAACTAAACTTTAATTCACTTGCTAGTTGCCAAACAACGCTACATTTATGTTTGTTTAGTCTTAAAAATATCTGGCAAATACTCTTGCAATCGCTGTCATCCGTTTTCCGACAAAGTGGCTTTCAAAATATTAAACGACAAGAGGGCACCTATCCGGTTGATTGTAATAAAACTTGGTTAATGAAATCGGTAAATTTGTGTATCATATTTAGAAAAGTAATATATATCTGATTTCGTTAATCTATACACAGGTTGTTATGACAACGGCCAAACACCATTTGAGTAAAAACAGAAACACCCTGTGTTACAATAATTGCAGCAATGACTATAGAGTAAGTATGGTGTAATTTGTAGAGATTAAACAATAAACACCTTCACTTGTTGACAATTTCATCACATGATTGTTACTTTTAAAACTATTGACCAACGTCCTAAATGTTTGACAGCCATAAACAATTAATATTTTCGAATGATAAAGTAAAAAAAAATGATTAACGTTCAAAACGAACATAAAATCTGTATCCTGTTTACCTAATTTTTATGTGTTGCAAATAAAAAGAATTTGAGGTATTCTTATCAAAAAGGGGTTTTTTTGGAACAGAGAAGCTTATGTAATCCACAAAATTAAAGCAGGTAAAAAAGAACATAAAATTGGTATAATAACTATGGTTCAGACTTTACAATAATTGTGGTGTAAGTGAAACAATAACTCGAGCGCAAAGATACTTCATGACACTCAAAAACACCAACTAGACGACAAAGACCAATTTCTGATTGACAGCCTGCGGCAAATCCTGCTTTCACGGCATTGAATTTATCGACGTGCTTGGTTTAATCTGGACTTCCATTAACTCCTATGATGTTACTGGGCCTTTCTTGGCTTGGAATGCTAAACTTTACTTTTCTTCAATTGGAAGAAATAGATTAAAATAGCAATTCGATATATGTAAATCAGACAATGGTGACCAGAGTACATAAATATGAATACATTTTAAAACATAAAGTATACAATGACTTCTTTCTTGTATATTTATATTAAAAGGATATCGACATAGTTCAATTAAGTTGCTCGAAAATTATTATTGCCATTTACAACTCGTTGTCTAGACATCTGGCCTTGAGACGAAACATTACAGAATTTTACGGGTTAATACCGTGCTTGGGTAAATGCCCTAGATGTGTAGACTAGGTTGAGCGCGAAGATTTCCACAGAACACATGGTCAGGTTCGATACTAACTTTATTATACAAAATGAGATCAAATACAGGATGCTTTGATTTGAAGTTATATGTGACACATGTTATACAACTAAGACCCAAACTCGAACATTGCAGCTGTAAAATTACTACATTACATGTTATAAAATTACAGCATTAAATGCAATACAATTACTACATTATATGTAATACAGTTGCTACATTACATGCAATAGAATTTTTACATTACATGTAATGCAATTACTACATTACATGAAATATAATTACTACAATATATGTGTGCAATTACTGTATTACATGAAATTCAATTAGTGCATTACATGCAATATTAAAGCTAGTGCAGCATTTACTGGATGAGCCTTCTTTTAGCAACTATTGGGTTTTCAAAAATGATCCGCTTATTCCTAAATGCAGTAGGAGAGTTTTGCAGTATAGTGTTACGACATCATTGTTGAATATCTTAAGGTACAACAAGATTTTCAATAGACTAAATCAAGATGGCCCCTATCAATATGTTAATGGAGAGCTCTGCTAAATGAGTGTTGGTTCTCTTTTTGAACAAAGTTAGTAATAAATATGGTCAAAGGTAAGATATTTAAATAGGATACCAATTTAACCATTTTAGTATTGAAATTTAAAATAACCTTTAATTGACCACATGTCGCTAACATTGTACAGGGAGATAAACAGCATATGTTCCTCATTTTGAAAAAAATGATATTGTTTAAAGCAGAAAGATACTGTTGTGCAGCGTATTCGATCAATTGTGAAATTCCAAGAAGTCAACCCAGAGGAGAGGAACCTATTTTCGTGATATGATTCAGTCTAAAGCGTATTTGAAGTAGGAAATTCTATTTCTGAAACCTCACCAAAACCAAATATCCCCATTGAGAATTATCTACACAAACCAAGAAAAAGTATTGTGAGGAAGATGTCATCGTAACTCTGGAATTTTAATTGAAAATTTATTTGTCAAATTTGGAGGACAAGTGTAATAGCCAGCAATAGGGATACCTATGTGGACGAATTGTGCTCCACGTTTAGTCGATTTATTCCTTATTTGTATAAGGCCAGACAGGTAGTTTACAAAGTCCTTTAATTTCAGTTTCCGTTATACAGATGATGTTCATTCATTGAACAATCTTAAATTTAATAATAACCTTATCTTATATACCCAAATTAATCCGAAATTAAAAAAACACTGATACACCGTCATCGATATCATCCAGGAGTTATACCTCTATCTTGAAATACGACGTCTGAAAAAAACTTTACGATGATTTCGACTTTCCGACTGTGAACTTACCGTTTTTGAGTAGTAATATTCCCACATTCCACGGGATATGGACATTTCACGACTTATTCGCCATATCGTGCCTGTAGCTTTTTAGTGATTTGTGAACAGTAAATTTTGAGACAGTATGTTCAAAACATTTAAGCTGAGGTTTTGTTCAACCACTCATTGTCAGTACACATTTACGGTCGTCGCCATGACGGTACAATATGCTTCTTTCTCGCAAATGGGTTGGCATTTTACTTTGTATAAAGCGTCATTGCCATATTAGCTTTCTCTTCCCTAGTCTTAAATTTGTGTCTTTTATGGATGTGCTAGATTACACGGTTCGTTTTTTTTGTATATTTTTTATTCTTGTATTGTTGAATTTATGTATGTTATGCCTCTCAGGCGTCGTTTCATTTGGTAATAAAACTATTTATTATTATGGTAGACAATAATCTAAATAGAAACAACAACAGAAATAAAATACCAAAGGAACAAAACACAAGGAGGTAACATAAATAACATAAGTCCAGGTGCAAGGTTAAAAAAAACCAGAAGACTGAGGACTAAAGACATAACATAGCCACAAAACACACGAACATCACAGATATAACACTCAAAATGCAAGCACCGACAGCACAAACAGTGTGAGCTCTAAAAACGAGCGTAAAAGTAAGCCAGTATAGAATTACAAATTCATTCACATATTAAGGTAGTAGACCAAGGTTAAGGGAGATTACTCTTAAAATCAGCAAGGCGTTTGAATCAGCCAGTTTCAGCGATACTTTCTAAGCATTGACTTGAAAAGAATTAAAATCATTTATGTTACTTAGAAACTTGCAATATATTTATGAAAACGATATAAGCAAACATCAAAGTGATTTTTAAGAGTTATGTCCCTTAACCTAGGTCTACCTCCTTAAGCGAGACAAAATTTTATTTTACTCCAAACTACTGACCCCCAGATCCCCAGCCTTATTTCTTTACCATATTGTTTACATTTCTATTGACCCCAATATACCTGCCCATTTTGAAAATCCAAAACCCTATACTACATTTCACATTAAACCCTTCTATAGTATTTGATTTTTTTTCTTTTCAACATGCTTAAATTAAAAAGATATCTTTGCTAACCTGATTAGAGATATTTTATATTCGCTCTTCTGTCGAGCGACGATTATTCTATTATCACTGAGCTGAGGTGATACAAACATAAATCTTTATATCAAAATCTCTATTAAACGTTAGCAACATCATATGCATATTCTCGTCTGACATCAAAAATACAAAAACACTGTAATAAAAAACTATTTTGCCAAAAAAATCATTTAGAGCCATTTGATAACAATAAAACAAATAATGATGAAAAAAAACACTACCAGTAATTTGTTTTCCTCAAATAAAAGTCGAACTCGATGCTAAACAAACTGAAAATTCGAGACAATTTACTTTTATTTGAACCATACGCACCATGTAAATCAGTGAGACGTCTTCATTACAAGGTTATATAAAGAAAAAGATGATAATAATCTAATCAGCGCGTTTCCATTTTATTACTCATTTAACCTGGTGAATTTCTTTAATAGAGTACTCATTGTTGCATAAATAATTAATGTCACAATTGTCTTTTGATCACTTCTTTCAAGGGGAAGATCATACAACATTAAAATGGCGTGATGTTAAGGCTTACTTCCGGACCAAAGCATCATGGTAGGTTCAACCGGAAGTAAACAATAATAAAAAATCTTTTTTACGATTTGATTTTATCTTTAATGACTCTTTTTGGCATATATAATCTTTTTTAATTAATACAATTCATTATCACTTTACAACTGTCGGATTATTGATAGCGTTTTATGGGCAAAAGAAAATATTTAATTGAAATATATTGACAGTTTGATTGTTGTGATCTTTGTTAAATGAACAATAAAATCATGTATATTAGAAGTTTTACTGGTTTGTATTAGTGTAAATTAACATTGTTAATAGAAAACTCTAGTAGCACTCATTAATCTTGTTCGAATAAAACCTGTTGTAACGGGTAATTTGACCACATAATGACTCTTCGCTCTCAAAAAGTGAAAACATTTTTAATTCAATCAAGTTTCATCTTTTCAAATTATACAACATAGAATTTATGAGCGTTCAAAAGGAAGGTGTGCAATTTATGGCGTTTCGCTTTAAAAGATGAAAATATACGCTGCAAATAAAACGGACGCCAATATCTTAACTCGTAGCGTGCAACAATTGAACATTATATGTTTAAGAAATGTTCACCTTAACACATGGTGTCGCAGTTGTTAACGTTGATGTTAAATTTCTTAACACCTATGTGTTCAATCACAATTAACACCTGGTGTTCAAAGAAGAAGAATACAAATTGACTGGTCGCCTTTTTATACTTTCTTGTGAACATTGAAGTGTTTGGTATTTTTTAGAATTATTTTGATTTTTTTCATTATTGTGCACATCACTATTTCATTAGTTGTGACCTAGGCCATGTGTTCATAAAGCAGAAGTCCCTTGTGATTTTTCAATCTGTAATAAGATCGTAATGGACAGTTGTTTTTCTGATCTAATTATACACTGTTTCCGAAATTTTCATCTAAACATTTCAATTTTATTTTGCACTTTAAGACATAATTGGGAGTATCCGTTCTGTTTTTGAACACTAGGTATGTAAAAAGTGTTCTATTTCGTGAACACCGGTGTTCAAAATTTCCCGCGCTACTGTACCGGGATGCACCGCGATACCACCGGAAGACGGCCATTTTTGGCGGCAAAGACAAAGGACAGAAAATGTACGTAAGATAAACAAGCCAGAAAATAGTACAAACATTGCACTTAAAGACGAATTCAATATGATTGTACATACAAAATTTTACAAAGGTGGTTACATTCAGTGTTGATGTTTGAATTGTACGTCAGTCACCCCGGGCTGTTGCTTGTCGTTCTAACTTAAAGTAAGGTCATTGTTTAGTGGAAATATCATGATAATATCATGGAAAAAACGATTTATTTGCAATATATGTCCATCTATCAATCTTAGATAAGGAAACGCCTTACATTTGGCAACATAAAATACGACCCCAGCCTGAGTTACAGTAACTTATGCCACCAAGCAAATTGGTCCAGGACTGAAATGGGTAGTTAACAGGAATCACCCTGTTTGTTCACACTTAAGCTTAAGTGCAACTCATCTGAAACCACATCAAGAATTTTAATGTTTCGACATAATTTGGAGTATCTGTTCTATTATTGAACACTTGGTATATAAAAAGTGTTCTATTTCGTTAACACTGGTGTTCAAAATTGCCTGCGCTGCAGAACCAGGATAAAATTTCCTCAACGAAAGGACATGATTTGCAGATGTGCATGAAGGAATATAATTATGACTCGATACCATGAAAGGGAGATAATTTGACTTTTTCATTTATTTTTTGGAAATATTGTTTGTTTCAGCAAGAACGTATATTTAGATATATCTAAATAAAAGTCCTTGGTTTCAGGTGGGGGGGATTTACTACAGTCACTTCTTCTTTAAACAAAGCACATATTAACCAGATGATATCATAGGCTTCTTCATATATATAAATGTAGGCCTTTATTTCAGAGTTGAAGATTTTCTTGTAATAAGTGATGATGAATAAACATTTAGTCTTGGTATTGGAAAGACACAGTAAATTGTAGCCAGACTGATGATGAAAATACATGTAACCTAGCTGACTATTAATAAAGACAAAGTATATTGAAGATGACAATACATGTAGACAGAGTGATGGTGAAAATAGTATACTTAAGCCTGTTGTAAGTACTTGTGTCATGAGTTCTGAAAAAAAA
>MJUU01014047.1:119993-134336 GCA_002080025.1 Modiolus philippinarum | reverse complement strand
AGAAATACACTAGAGTATTTATATTCGCGGACATTCTGCAAGCCAGAAAGAAAGTTCGCTTAATACACATTTACTCGATATCCTGTTCATTATTCATTGAGGTCGTTGTTGGTAAATGTTGTGTATTGAAACTTTTAGATGTTACTGTTGAATTATAGGTATATATAAAATGATTTGAACTGACGTGTCCTTGATATATAGAGGTATTTTGTTTTTCACATTTTTGTGACGCAATATAAAAATTTACTTTAATCGTGACGATAATCTACATTACATCAATTTAAAACTAAATGATCCTAAATGCTCTTTCCAATAATAATATTCTAACGATGTTGACATATCCTTCAACCGCTTATTGTAAATATACACAGATATTATTTATTTGTGAGAGGCTTGACGTCATTTACGGGAAAGTGCTCAACGTATTCCCGTTTTGATATATATTATACTAAACGTTACACTATGATCAGTCAATCAATCATGAGAAGAAATTCTTCTAATTGATAAACTTTTAGCATTTTAATGTTTAGCAATTTATACGCTTGCAGTTTGGCTTCAGTTATATAAAGGGAAACGAAACCAACTAAATAATGTTTGGCATATTGGTAATATGTTTTCGGTCTGAAGCTGTTACGTAGAATTTTATATACTGGACGCAACAGCCTATGATCAGTCAATCAATAGTTTGATTTTATCCGCAATGATAAAAGATTATTCGAATTAAATGTCCGCATTTTAAATATATCAAGCAATATATAATGAAAAGAGCATTTGAAAGTAAAATTCAAAATAATCTAAGTGCGGAGCAAAATTCTCTGCAACAACTGAGACACGATTTGACATCTAGACACATGCAGATTTCCTATCAATGCATCGTTAATAAGTTGAAATGATTAATCTTTACATGAGGAGTGACTCTGCAAAAAACAAAGACAATTGTGTTAAACTATAAAGCATTACTGGTTCGTCACTGGAATTATTCCAATAATTTTCCTCTTTTAGAACAATTCGAGTGAAGAACCCAGACATATTGAACATTTGATGTTTTGATAAACAGAATTATTAAAAATGCACGAAAAACACTGCAAATGTCTGGCCAATTAATTCCCTTATTTGATGTACTTCATAAAGAGTGTCCATTTGAAGTACTGACATTTTTACGACTCTACAGAAAAGCAAAAGCGTGCTAGACATGTTTATATTAAATAGTTAGCATGTTTGAAGTAAATTGAATATTTATAAATTGCTTATGTTAAACATGAAAGCGTTGCCTTTGCCATTACTTTAAACTGTAATGACATGTTGTTATATGTTAAATTGTTGCATGGCATGTTCAATTGTCACAAAGCATTGTGTTGGTCTACTATACATACTGTCACTCCTCTTATTATATAACGTAACCCCTTTTTACTCATTTCAGTTTTATTTTTATTGGTAGAGACGAAACAAATATTATTTTAAAAAAAGGTGCAGAAAATTACATTTATTCAAATTTTTACATATAAAATATTGAATTTAGAAATGTGTTTGTTTTATTTTTCGTTTCAGCCAAGTTACAACGACGTTGAATGCAACTATTAGCTTATTGATGTTGGCAAGCGTCAACAATATGGTCAACAAATACGTACATCAAGTGAAACTTATTCACAAACTTGGGTATAAGTTTGTGGAAGAAATAGAGTCAAATAAATGTAGAAATATTTGTTTTTGGACAATGACTATTAGTAATCCACATTTAATTCTAATGAAACTTATTTATATAACACTAAGCTTGTGACTCTGGTGCCATTTGAATATTTGACTGCAGTACAGTATAGACATTATCTTAACATTTTTTCTATTTCAAATTATGGTGCGTGCCATACATATTTGACATTTGATTGCTCTTAACGAGCATGTAAGAGCTGCAAAGATTTTTTTCATTCATTTTAAAGATTCTTTGGGTAAAGCCGTAAACTGTAAACATGAAATTAAGTATATTTTGAATTAGGCAATGAAGGGATATGGAGTAAACGCATACAAGACAAAGTCTCTACAAATACATGGTTAAACAAAGCAATGAAACAACGCTTTTATTGTTCTTTCTCTAAAAGTAGTCTATAAAACCATGGACCTGACAGAACCACTCATAATGGCAAACAGCTGTCCATATACTAAATTTATCGGCCCCAGTAAAAATAGTTTATGACTGTGACCAATAGAGATTTCATGTATTCAATATAAGATCGAGGTCCGTAATTTTGAAACTCAGAATCACTAAATTTGAGTAAAAACGTATGACAAGAGGGGCATTTTCTGTATTCGATATAATATCGTTGACCACATTTAAGAAACTAACATTTTCTGTTTGCGATTTTTATCCATGCTCACAATAACGTAACTTCCTTATAATTACTGTGCTTATCCAAAATGCTTTTACCTCTTTCAATTGGTATTGTGCTACCAATCTACCAAATCGGAAGCACAATTGAAAACTAAGAAGTAAAAGATTGCTGAACCAATCAAACAGTTTTACAACTCAACTGTTGTTATCAAACTGTAAAATTGTTTTAACAATTTGAAAAATTGATACTTACCACAGGAATTCTTATTTACTTATAATCGATTTGTGGTTTCATTTTGTGTTAAAATCGATCAAAAGGTTTATTTACATAGGGCAAATTATTTCTCAAGAATTTCAAAAAAAAAGTTGAAAGTGCCAATATTTTGGTTTTACGGTCTTTTTTCCGTGTACCAATAATTTTTTGGATTGTATGGTATATTTTCATTAAAATAGTGATTCATTAGCATTCTTTTTGGGGTTGAAATTGAAAAGTGAACAAATAACAAAGGGAGATCATAAATGTGGTATTATTATCTCCCATAAAAAAATATGGTGTTGCACATTTTTATCCAAAAAACCATTATCATAATAGAAAGTTAGATGAAAAATATAAAAATGTGCCAGATAATATATCACAAGATTATATTTACTTTCTTATCAGAAATAATAAAAACTAATGTAGAATATTTGCAAAATTAAAAACAAGAAATTACCCATCGTAAGAAAAGTCTTATGCTATACATAACGAGTTTTCTTTTATGAACAACAATAAAGGGTTAGAAGATATCCAGAGGTGAGTATCAATTTTCCAAATTGTTCAACCAGTTTTACAGTTTGATAACAACAACTGGGTTGAAAAACTGTAAACTTTTACTTCTTTCTTTTCAATTGTGTTACCAATTTGGTAGATTGGTAGCACAATACCAATTGAAAGAGGTAAAAGCATTTTGGATAAGCACAGTTAACTAAACTTAAATGGCAAAAGTGGCATTTTCTGAATTCGATATGATATAGATACCCACAATCATGCAGGTCTCTTTATTTAATTGAAAACATTATCAAAAGAGACATTTTTCGAATTTGATATGATATCGATGCCCACAATAATGAAACTTCCTATAATTTTACTAAAATCAAATGACAAAAGGGACATTTTTTTGTTTTTGATATGACACTTAGGCACTCATCAATGACATTTCCTGTATTTTGACCTAAAACATTAGGGAAAAGGGCAATTCTTATCGAGGTTCTCAAAAGTGAAACATTCTCTGACTAAAAAACAAACGAACTGCTCTGTCGTTTGATCATTTTCGGAACCACTCTACAGTATGACCATTTTTAGAATGTGCTCTAAGATAATTTAGAGCTCGCGAGCATTTTGTATGACCACTTTTAGGATCGACTAAGACAGCTTTTAGAACAGATATATGTGGAATCAAATATGCTTTTAGAACTGTTCTAAATTAACTTAGAGCTGCATCATTTATGACCATTTTTTTAATTATAACTTGTCATTTTGTCTCATGGACTTCGGCTCTTGACTTCTTTGTTCGGTAATTTTGTTAATTCCCCCATAAGATAGAGGTTTTGTCTGCACCAAACTGTATTCAGGACAACCTTGGTTTGATTACACTTGCCCACTTAGGACAACCTTGGTTTGGTTTAACTTGCCTATTCAAGATGATCTTAATTATGTAGGAACATTTTGATTTTGTTAAACTTACCTATTCAGGACAATCTTGTTTTTGGCTAATGTCGCTTTTTTATGACAAACTTTGGTTTTTGTTCAATTTCCCTGTTCAGAATAAATTTGGTTCGATTCAAATTATCCTTAATCTTAGTTTAGTTAAATCTATGTTTTCAGATAGTCTTGGTTTCGTTCATAGGTTTTATGGGTTCCAATATTCCTTTCCGATCACGAATCTCCTTTTTGTTTGAAATGAAAAGGATAAACGGATGTATGTTTCATTGTAGCCCAATACTGGATTAATTTGAAAAATAAGCAAATGTCTTTGTGTTTTAAATCGACAGTGTCCTTTACTGGAAACATTATTTCCCCATACTCTTACGGTTCTTTTTTTTGGCATGTGCACATCCGTTGTTTATGCGGTGAGTATTTCCCATGGAATTTTGTTTCATTTGACATTTAAAAGTGTTCATGGAATTATCCAACATCTACTCACATATTTCTTATATTTAAGAATTGAANATGAAACTTCAAAATAATGCATTCAATTCTTATAATTACATTTTAAACCCGAAATATGAAAAACAACTTTATTTACAGGAAAGTATATCATGTACATTGGAATTCTATTTTTACAAATTCATCCGCCACGTGAACACATGGTCAAATGTGTTTCATGGGAATTGCAACTTCACATTGATATGCCACGTGATAGGTGTTCACCTATCAAACTGACGGAATTCAAATAAATATTCATGAAATGTAATTATTTCTTTTAGGAATAGGTCTCAGCATCAAGGGACTCTAAAGAAAGGGAAACAGGAAGTGTGTCCAGTAGATAAAGCAACACTTTTAAAGAATCCATTTACGAAAATACCGCAAGCAAAAAATGGGGAAATAACTTTCAAATACTTTACAATGCATATTCATCGAACAGTTGAACATTTTGCAGTTGTGCATCAAAACTAAAAACAAAATAATAAATAAAATAAATAATGGTAAAAAAGTAGGCAAGAACTTTTGATTTTAACTTAACATTACGGACAATAATGTTTTTAATATGAATTCAGAGTGAACTCTGAAACTGACATCGCTAAAAATATCATATTTGTTTACTTTATCAAGGAAATATTGTAAAGAGTAACAGATTGTGGTGCAGCTGTTGGCGACTCTTAATTTTTTCATGCACAATAGTGCAAACATACAAGGACCAACTATGAAAATATTATCCTGTCTCGTCATGTTTTATTTCAAAGGACAGTTGTACATTTACAAAACAATAAGCATATATTAACATGTTGATCAATAACGCACTTTTATTTGTAGGTTAATTTCTTTATGACAAAAGCCGTCTGACTGCACATCCTGTGCATGTAAATGCAATATATAAAAAAAACTTGAAAAAAAATTCACAGAAATTATACTTTTTATAGAAACCAGTTGTTTTCCATTTAAAAATATTTCCGTATGTTGTTGACTTATCCGGTGTGAGGTAAGCTACATACTAATACACACGCCCTCCAGGAAACTTGTAGGCATTAGAATGGTGCAAAATACTCAAACACAGTAACAATTTCAATAAAATAACAATAATACTATGAAAAGTTTAAAAAAGAAATGTAAATAAACATCCGTTTTGAAGGTAGTTAAGTTTATTCATCGGGTGAATTTATAGACAGAAAATTAATAACAAAACAAAGGCAAGAATCCGATTTAACATGCCGATGTCAAGAAAAACACATTTGAATTGTTTCAAATCATATCGTAATAAAGTTCCATGCAAGCCATCCATGGTATGCATCCTTCTTGGCGTACAAAGAAGCTGAAGAACAATAAATTGCTTCTTTTAAGGTAGATATAACTATATTAATCAGTAAGGAGTTTGAAATAGTTAGCTTTATCGATCCTTATATAGCATTGATGTGAAAAAGAATTAAAGTTATCTATATGAAAAAGAAAGGAAATGGGGTAAATATCAAGGAGACAACATCCCATATCAAGGTTAAAACGACCCAAAACAAAGCATCTAGGGGTCACCGTACGGTCTTCAACACAGTGAGGAACCTCACTCCATATAGCAATATATATAAATGGCCCCAAAAAGGTAATGAATAAATCAATGGAAACAAACCACATCCAATACCCCAAATATCAAGAAACTAAAATTATATAAGACGACAAGGACAAGCCAATGACCAACATATTCCTGACTTGGGACAGGTGCAAAAACTGCGTTGGGGTTAAACTCGTTTTCTTGGATCCAAACCTTCCCCCTATGTGTGGTGAATGGCTTAAAAATAAATACATAAAAAGACTCACAGTAAAAATCAAACTAGAAAAAAATCCAACTTATCAATGAAGTACATAAACATGAAGACAATACACACGGGTTTTTCAGACAAGTGCTCGCAGTTACTGACAGCTAGCTAAGGACATAATTTCCGTTGACTATGATATCAAGCCTTCTTACATATGAAACTTCAATTGAAATACTTCTAAATAGATTTCCTATAACAACATCATCAATTATGAGAGAAGAACATGATATTGTGGAATGCCAAATACTGCCTCTCGAGTATATATGTTTGAATTTGCATTTGCTCATACACGCTATCTCATTTTAAGTTATCTAATAGCTGTACAAAGAGAAGAGTTACCCCATTGCTGTATGAAGAAACATACATGCATGTCTGACAAGGACGTTTAAGGGACCGACCATTTAACTTGAAAGGGGGGGGGTTAAGGGTTTTTTGTAAAAAAATATTTTGGATCTGATTTTATGTGAAAAAAAATATTTTGGCTGCCAAAATGATGAAAAAAAATTTTCTGAATGAGGCTTTCTGGCCCAAAAATTAATTCTGAAAAAAAAATATTTTCTTGATACGCGTGTAAAAAAATAAATAATTTGTTTCAGAAAAAAAAACCATAACCCCCCCCCCCCCTTTTCAGGTTAAATTGCCGGTCCCTAAGTTACCAGTCGTTTTTTTTACTGAAGTTCTATTCTTACTCACTTCATCGATACAAAGTATTGGCAGTATACGTGGATTTATAATCAAATGCTTTTTCTGTAAAAAATATATAATACCAGTACATTTTACAAACTTCATTTAAGAAGTAAAACGTCTACATAGTTAGGAAAACATGGAAATACGTATGATATTGTTACATGCATATTACATACATGGTGTACAATACCAGTACATTTATTATGCTTCATTAAAGTACTAAAACGTCCACATGGTAAAGAAAACGTGGTTATACGTATTATATTGTGATGAGTAATTTTGGAAATATCAAAAAACAAACGTGGCATTTCATTGTACTAAGCAAGCATATGTCTACATTAACATGGTTAATCGTTTTAAACTTATTTGCTACGTAGTACGGACGTGGAAATACGTGACAATGTCATTGCTTCATTTCATCGCGATAAATGCAATTTTACCGTTGACATATTTTTACAATTGTTGTGCAGGGAATCCTGCTATTTAAAAAAGACGGTCTTTTTTGTTAAAAAAAGCATGTAAACGCACATGCCACAACAATTATATTTTTATATTTAATCAATACTGTACTTTAATATTTAGGTTGCATGTTCTACTTTCAGGACGAATGTTGTTTCTAAACCGGGATAAGTATCACAAATTGCAAACGACATGATATGTACATGTTAGTCCTTGGGTTCAGGTGTTGAGCGAGAATATGACATGCACATTCTCGAGCGACCAAGATATAAATACCAAAATAGCGAAGTTACTGTGAATTTAGTTTCTGCATATGGCCATTTCGACAACTTATGTCTCTTCAATGCAGATCAAATTAAAACATTTGGAAATCCACCTACCGGAAAATATGCAAAAGCTGATAGAGAAAAGAACAAATTACCAATAGGGTCTAAATAGAAAAGCCAAAATCAGCTAAGGACAGAGGGTTTTAACAATTTTTTTACATTGAGATATTGCGAGTTTTTGAATAAAATCGTTTTTCGGGCCAGCACCGAAGCACTGGCTTCTGGGTTGGTGAATACACTTGGGGACTAAAAGTCAACCTGTAGAGGCATCGACCCAGTGTTAATAAATAACAAAATACCGAAGTGACTGTGAATTTAGTTTTTGAATATGGCAATTTAGACAACCTATGTCTCTTCAGTGCAGATCAAATCAAAAATATTTGGAAATCCATAAACAAATTAATGTGCAAATACGTGACTAAAACGGGCTAAAATGGTAAAAATCCAAAACTTACTAGGAAGCAAGTCAATTTGCCAATAGGTAGACTGAGACAACAAGTCTTAAGGCAAAACTAACATTTTTTTGTTTCAGCCACTTTGCATCTAGTTAGCTTTATAGGAACACCACAGACCAAAATACAGTGCTGAACTTATGCTATTGGCTGAAATCGATTATTCGTGCGTAAACATATTTACCCATCATCCTTTTGCTTCTGAAACGCCTAATTAAATACAGATATGCTTAACTAAAGGAAAGCTGAGAATACAATGAAACATGAATGCCGGAAAAACACAAGAAATCAATTTCAAGTTTAAAGAAGAAAACGTGTTGATCAAGTACTTACGACTAACAACTATTTAACAATAACTTGACCACTTCATTATTAAACTAGAGTTACTGTCGAAGAGTGGACCACGGATACCCCTGCCCCACCTCCTCATGATTTTTCTTTTTGAAAAAATCAGGAATGAGGAACTAACTTGAAAAAAAATCAAAGTGTTCATCTGCAGTATGTACTCTAATTAAATTCATGATATTCAAATCGGGGCTTTGGAAGGAGCAGGCGATAGCAGCTTTTAGAGTGAGCTAAAATGAAAAAGTCAAAAGCATGTAAAAAGGGGGAATTTATAGGAAAACAAAATAGTAGTGCACATCTATTAAGGTCCTCTATAACTTTCATGAATTCTGATCAATCGTGTATACCAGTTGATCACTATATGGTTTACATAGAGCTGCAATAACAAAATCGAAAACATTTCAAGAATCTGGAATTATTGGAAAACAAAATTCACAGTGCACATCGACAATATGTAATTAAGCTACTGCATGAAATTCCAATCAGTGATTTAGGATGAGAAGTGGATACCAGCTTTTGGGTACAGAAAGACGGACGGACGGGATAAAAAACGGTAGGACAGAAGGAATGAAGGACGGACGGACGGACATCTTGAACACTATATCCTTGTGCAACGGAGGGGGTATAATAACGAATGAACGGAACATATTATATTTTCAGCCATTAATACCAGGTACACTTTTACACCTTACGATGACATATACATGCTTGTGTACTAAATTTATTTATCTTTAAAAAAAATAATAAACCTCCGATTTAGTAAGATGCCATTTTCACTTAAGTAGGCCAGTTGTTAAGTTACTGGTGCTGCAGAATAAATAGGGGCATATTATTTTATGAGCAACTTGTTAACAATAAAATCATCGCATGTTGCATAATTATGATTCGACGTACGATCAAAGACATTTCACATCTCACTTGGCGCATTTTTTGCTAGAGTTTACAGTTCAGATGAAAGTAAATCTTTCTAGATAGCAAACACTCTCGGCTTTTATTAACCTTTAAAGAGTTGTAATGATTTAGCGCTAGGAAAAATTGTTATAAATCAAAACCCATGAAATTATACAAAAAGCATATCAATTAAAATTTATACAGCAATAAATCCTCAAACAAATTTCAGTCCTTTTGTACGCTTGTCGTCTTTTGCTTGTTAAAGGATTATATTGCTTGTTTGGTTTTCCATCGTTTAAATCCATTTGTGGTAATGAGACGGAAACGCAAACTACGTAATAGCGCAGGACTTTCAAGCATATTGTTTTTCAAAGAGAAAGTTTTCGATGTCATCTGTGCAATTGTGATCTGTCTAAGGGGTTTCTCCATTTCCTGATATAAGATGTTTTATTGGTAATTTTTGAATCGCTGGTGTATTTTTGAATGATAATTTGACACAGTAGTTTGGGGTTCATATTTGCCATGTAACCTCCTTATACCATGTTTAATTTGACTTAGAATATTACAATTACGAAAATGTAGTACAACTTTCAAATCAATTGTGCAATGAGGTAACTTTANTCCCGACGAGCTATGTTGTCTTCTGACAACGCCCTTTTTAATTGACAAGCTAAGGGGCTATTGTGACGAAGTATGATTCTTTGGACCAGTAATTTCTGAAAAGGACATATTTGAATGCGTTTTCTTTATTTCCAATGTTAAACTATGTAACCCGTTGGTGGCCAACTCTAATGAGAAATGGGACTGCGGGATACCCTTTTGGAAGGGTTCCTCTGAGGACCATTCTAACTTTGTTTGGTTGGACCAAGGTGAATTTCTTTTCCATAAGGTCTAGTATTACGTTATTTTCTCAGCTAGCGGTCATCTTGGATGAGCTTGCTGTATACCTTTTTGGAAGGACCATCTACGGACAGTTGTAAATAAGTTGTAAGTAAGTATAAACATCTATTTTCTGAAAAGATCTTTGAATCTGTATTGCATAGCGTCCAATGTTAAACTTTTTTTTACCAGTTGCCAGCAATCTTGAGCTACAGAACTGCCGCACGACGTTTTGAAAGGGACCAACTGTCGACTTTGTGACTTAGTTGTGCTGTAATTGGACTATACGTTCCGTTGAATGTGTTTTCCATAGGGTCCATGTTAAAATATATTCCCGATGCCGGTGGAGAAAAATACCTTTGAATGTGTTTCCGTAAGGTCAAGTGTTTAACTATGTTCTCAGCTGGCGGCCATCTTGGGTGAGGTGCGGGCCTGTCGGATATCTGTCCAAGGACTATTAAGACTATAAGTTTGATTCTAAATTGAAGAAAAGTTTCTTAAACATCTTAAAAGATCTTTGAATCTGTTTTCCATAGCGTGCAATGTAATACTTTTCATTCGCTGCTTGAATGAGCACCTGCTTCACAACTTTTGTGAATGTATTCTTCTCTGGTCGATGTTATGAGGTCCGGGCTTGTCGGATACCTGTTTTGGAAGCACCATCTAAGCACTTTTAAGGCGAAGTTTGGTTCTAATTTGAGGGAAAGTTTCCTAAACATCTTAAAAGATCTTTGAATCTGTTTTCCATAGCGTCCAATGTTGAACTTTTCACCCACTGCCTGAATGAGCACCTGCTTCATATCTTTTGTGAATGGACCAACTTAAGTTACAGGGACTTCCTTGATAGAGCCCAGTTGCTTACAAATAGACTACTTAAGCAAGGGTACGTTACCAAAAACTTAAAGTCATCACTACCGAAGTTTGACGGCCGACATCACGATCTTGTGGTTCGTTACGGGATATCTGTTTCCCAAATGACAACAGATCTTTCCCTCTACAACTAAAGTTTGTTTTTCCTCTATCTGATTCGACTTTACTACCGGAGTTGACATGTTCAACACGGCGGGTGTCTTACAAGAAACAGGAGATGCTTTCTCTACCGGTACACCTGATCTCACCTATGGTTTTTATTGTGTCCGTGTTGTTCATCTGTGTGTGTGTCTTCATTTTTATTTTTTCTGTCCCGTTCTCAAGTTATGTCCTTGTTTCTAAGTGTTTCCAATGTTGCATTTGTCCATGGATTGTTCTTTCTTTTGACTGACGGTTCGGCTCTCACTTACTTTAAGACTATTGTGATTAAGTTTGATTCTAAGTTTCTATGAAGAAGACCCTCGAATGTATTCTTCCCTGGCCGATGTTATAAGGTGTGGACCTGTCGAATAACTTTTTGGAAGAGACCATCTAAGTTTGCGTGTGATTAAGTTTGGTTCTAGTTTGAAGAGTAGTTTCTTGGAGGATCCTTGAATCTTTTTTCCATAGCGTCAAGTTTTTAACTTTTTTACCCAATGTCAGTCATTTTGAATGAGAACCTACTGCATAACTTTTTAAATGAACCATCGAAATACTAGTGTGATAAAGTTTGGTTTTTGACGAGCAGTTTCTGAGAAGATCCTTGATTTTGTTCTCTCTAGAGTCCGATGTTAAACTATGTTCCCCGCTGGTGGCCATCTTGGTGCGGACCTGTCGTCTATAATTTTTAAATGGGGGGCCACACAAGGACAATTGTGACCAATTGATCCAGTTGTTTCAGAGAAGATCCTGGAATGCAAAATTAACGATGGACGGACAAGTGACGTCAAGTCTTGGCAAAAGCTTACCTTGTATATAACCAGGTGAGCTAAAAAGTACCAATTTCAAACAGTTATGATCAATTATTTCCTTTTTTTTGAAAATCTTATATCAAACTGGTTACTCATCACACAATTACGCAATATGTAGACAAATCATTTACTCAAAAGAACGTTAAAATGACAACAAAAACAAGATAAATGTACGATTCCAGGCGATTTCGAAACAAAATTAAGTAAGGCTATTCAAATTTGTTAAACCATCTATTACGCAATCAGTCTTGTTGATTTCTTTTCTTTTCAGTACCAAGCCGATTTAATGCTATTTCACATACAGCGCTTTGCAAACAACTGTCAAAGAAAATCCAATACACAGAATAAAAGCAGAACCAATAACTGCAACGGGGAGGTCAAGGTCATGTTAGGAGTAGGTTAATAAGTATAACTCAATGATAGATGACAAATTCTGATTTTAACATGATACTTGGCGTGAGGGACGATCGTTAAAGAGATGCTGGTGTACAAAATACAAAAACTGGAGATCTTTACGTTTGTATTAATGGAAAATCCTAATGTCCCGCCAATGCATATTCTATATCGGGTAATATTGATTAAAAACTTTGTATTAAGATTGATACTAAGTATGTGTTGCTGAAATTTGATTACATGCTAATTACTAACACTATTGTGTAAGGGTAGTTAGGCACAATAAACTATTATGTTTTGTATGTTATATAACCAATATCCGGAGGAGCAAAAAACAGCTAAATAGTATCCTATTTTACGACTTATTATTCTCGGTTTTTGTTTTGATTGTCATGGTAATTCTGAACTATTGGACTTTCCAATCTTTCTATTAGATAATGGAATTCCTAGATATTACAGCATGGAATACCAAGATAGAGCAGAAAAAAACTTAAAAAAATGTAGTGAAGAATATTCTGGTCATGGCTATGGAGATTGGATATGGTTGCTTAGAAATTAGCATTTGAATGATATTCCTTTGTTTTAAGTCTTTTATCAATCGGCATGAAAACAAATGCAAAATATCCCTTGCCGTTGAAATCATAAACATTTTATTAACGTTCAGTGTGAACCTAAACATGGCAATATATATGGCTTAAACAAAGTCGAGCGTATGCCTTGGAAGAAAAAGATGTTGCAGACTCCAAATGAATTTAAACTCTCTATCCTAAAAGAAATAAAAGTTAAATTACCCTTTGAACTTAAAAAAAAAATAAATCCTTTAATTATTTTATATATAAAGTTGAAAAACGACTGAAATGAACACAATATTACTTTTATAAAAAATTTCTCTGAATGGACGATTTGTCGTTGAAACAAGTAGACCAATATTTCAGCTGCATGATGGCGCTGATAACTGCATGCTCAAAGGAAAACACGTCGCCTAACGCGGATATATATTCTGATTCTTTACTGACCATTTTTTGCTTTTACTCACTTTTAAGTCACGCTGAGTGAGAAATTTTCAAGTCTTCGGTTGATGCAATAAGGATCGAACCGCTAACCAATACACTACCGAAGCGGTCCTTATCCGGTGTTTATAAACCTAAGAAGAAAAATGTACTTAAAATATCAGAGGTATTCCTATAAAAATACTTTATGATAACACCTTTAATACTCCTTCTAATTTGAATATTTCAGTGTTATATGTGCCCGGAATTTGCATTTTAAACGATCACGTTTTAGCTGGAAACTAGTCTTTGAAAATCAGTTTTGTCATGATTACGAAAAACAATTGTTATTTAAATTTTACAAAATTTTGTAAAACTTAAGGAGTATCTACTTCATGCGTAGCCCTGTCTTTGGCTGAATTTTTGGCTTTTCTATTCAGATCCTTTTTGGTTGTCTTGTTCTCTATCAGCTTTAACATGTATTTCGATTTGTTTGGTTTGATCTGCACTTATGAGACATAAGTTTTCGAAATGCGCATACAAATGTATGCAGAAAATAAATTTACAGCAACATCGGTATAATGTTATTATTTACGGTTTCACACGAAGAGACATGGAAACAGTTCGATCTACAGACTATAGCTTGGTCAATTTTGGTCCACTCGAGGGAAATCCGGATCAGAAAAAGGAGTGCCCATTGATATCTGTAATGGTGCTAAAATTCGTGAAATATATTAAAGTAA
The DNA here is from genome assembly GCA_002080025.1 of Modiolus philippinarum. NCBI lineage: Eukaryota > Metazoa > Mollusca > Bivalvia > Mytilida > Modiolidae > Modiolus > Modiolus philippinarum. The sequence goes on along the minus strand of MJUU01014047.1, from coordinate 120,024 downwards.
AATTTTGATAAATAATATTTTGAAATTAATT
>MJUU01014047.1:89635-114826 GCA_002080025.1 Modiolus philippinarum | reverse complement strand
CCCCCCCCCCCCCCCATAGAAATCAAATGGTTGCTCCCTAATGATACTGTATATAACGGATGTTTTGGAGAAGATTTGATGCATTCGCAAAATGTGTATGCCGAAGGAAACAAATCCACGGAAAAGTGACCATACCTCTTTAAATATGCTAAATTTTTATTGCAGATGCACCATACATCTGAGTTGAATATGAAAACACCATTTTTTCCGAAATTAAAAAAATGTTCTTTATAACTTCCTTTTTAATTTTTAATGATGTCAATCCGATCATTCTGAAGTTGACACATGATTGTTATTATATTTGTTCATTTGATATTTCAAGAGTACCATTCGTGAGTCTAGAATAATAAGGAAGTTGATAAATAATGCATAATATGAAATTTATTATGACCATTTCGAAAGCATTTCTGTTAACAAATTGTTTCTGGTACAATTTGCGAGATTGACACTTCAGCCATTTTGATTTTTAATTTTCAATGCAGGGTATCTGATGACATAATGACATGATGGTACCAACAATAACGCGTAATCCTCAGTACAAGAGGACAAAAAGGTGCATATTAAGTACTGAAGGCTTCATGGTGACATAAAAGCACTATGCTGTTTCTTAATTGCGCCACTTAAGTCCAAATGAACATTGAAAGGATATGTAGTAAATGCACATAAGATAAAGTCTCTACAAATACATGATTAATCCAAGCAATGGGACAACGCTTTTATTGTTGTTCTTTTCTCTTCAACATTGAGCTATACTCATACCTCTTACTAAGTTCAAGACGGCCCCTAGCAATGGTTTGAGCGGAATTCATTGCTAAATATCGAGCAAGCAACATCCATGTATCTTCTCGTGTTCATTGATACGGGGTTATCAACAAAATAAAAATTTCTTTTCATTCTTTTCAGAACTGAAGAATAAGTAACAGTTTAACATGAAACACTTTGCAACACGAGTCTTCCAGTCCCCAGTGCTTTGAAAATTCAAGTTTGCAGATTTTGTGATCCCATGGTGATCGTTTGGCAGTCAATGACTATCTTTGATTATACCAGTATACACAATCAATGATCACAAAACTGCAATCCTTGATCGCAAAGTTGCAAACCTTGATCACACTTGGCTTTCATCTTGGATAGCAAATTTGTGGTCCTTGGCCCCAGGATTGTGATACTTGATCACAACGGTGTGGCCATTGATCATTAGATACGAATTGGTGGTTTCGTATCTTTTGCAGTTTTATTTAAATTGTATGTTAACATTGGAACTAGTGGAGAAAATTTATGCCAAGAAAAAAATAGTTTCAACAATTTTTAGGTTCGTAGCAAATTATTAGATTATGCCCAAATCTGACAATTTAGATATTGGAATCTAAGAAGTATTAACATTAAATATAAATTTGAAATAAAGATTTGTTGCAAGTTAAGGACCATTTTTAATGGGGTGTTACTATGCACGAGTCAAAGAACAAAAATATCTGTGAAATTCCAGGTACATTCGATCAGTAACGTACCTAAATAAACGGTATATTTAGTGTAATCTTAAAAATATTCTTCCTTTTTGTATTGTAAAATACATAATTGCACAGATAAAAATATACAAGACTTAAGCTTTACGCTTTGTATTAAAATTATTTACTGCTTATTAAAGTTTCAGTGAATCAAGGTTTAACTTGTAATATTGGCTTTCAGCTAAATTTGAGTTCAACTAGTTTCCTCAAAGATTTGGTTTCGATTTTCATCGTATCGTTTATAGTCGCTAACATAATCAAGACAAATGTGTAAGAATTGAACAAACAAGTAAACCTGAAGCTAAGTATCAAGCCGAAGAAAAACTGAAGAATGTCAAAACAGACGAACAGAGATAACTGGATCCTGACAACAAAAGAAACAAAATATAAATATAAATTAGAACTGATTACAAACGCCACAACATGTAAAACTCCATTTAGTGTGATCCTCAAATATGTAAGGGACCGACCATTTAACTTGAAAAGGGGGGGGCTGTGGTTTTTTTTTTTTCTAAAAAAATATTTTGGAGCTGATTTTTTGTGAAAAAAAATATTTTGGCTGCCAAAATGATGAAAAACATTTTTCTGAAGGAGGCTTTCTGCCCAAAAAATAATGTTAATTTTGAAACAAAAAATATTTTGTTGATACCCGTGAAAAAAAAAATAATAAGCGCGAAAAAAAATTTTCTGTTCAGAAAAAAAATCCCATAACCACCCTTCTAGGTTAAATGGTCCGTCCCTAACCAAATAAGTGCAACATGTTACATTTGAGTTCATATAAAGAATACCCTTTAACTCTGTGTGTGTTTTGGGTGATTTTGGAGTATATCTAATAAACAATGAAAGGATATGAAGTAAATGTACATGAGACAATGGTAGAACCAAGCAAAGAAACAACACTTTTATTGTTGCTCTTCATCTTGTAGTCACCATGAGGCCTTCAACATTGAGCTTTGCTGATACTTCATAGTTCAAGGCGACCTGTAGCACCGGTTTGTGCGGAATTCTTTGCTAAATGTCAATCCATACTACATCTATGTCTTTTCTGTCAATGAATGCGGGATCGTCAACAAACATAAATCAAACAGGCAAAGTGCTCTTACAATCGCTGTCATCCGTTTCCCGACAAAAGCACCAGTGTCTTAAGGGCGTATGAATGCCAGATTTCAGAAAGATTCGATATCCTTGGGTTTTTTTCATTTAAACAGGGTTAAATTTTTTTGCACATGTATAATATTTGCTTTGTCATATAGGTCGCTTTAAAATGCATAAAATAGGCCATGTATAAAATGTTATAACCTTCCAATTATATTTTCATATATTTTAAGACATATAAACAAATGGAAATTAAAGGAAAACTCTAGATAGAGCTGTTTCCCGCCAAAATTTTGACGTCTTCTATCTTCTCAAAAATTATTTCATGGATTTTCAAAATGTTTTGCTCATGTTGTACTACCAGCAAAGTTCTTCAAAACAAAGGTCAGCATTTTAATTCTAAGTACAAAATTTCTGACACTCGTATTCCCTTAAACTAGATGTAATGTCAATGTTGTAAATGGCTCAAATGTGAAATATTGTTGAACTTGCTATACCATTTTTTAAAGATGTAGCAAGATAGCAAGAATCTAAAAACGACCTTTAATTTGCAAATATCTTGCCAGGAGACACTGTTAAGAATTCATGGAGTTTCTGATAGAAGCAGGAAGTGTAATACTCTTTGATAAATAAATAATTCATATTGTGAAAGATTATACCCGTTACGTAATAGGTGTATTTTTAATACGAGCATGGAGGTATTAACACATTTATATCCCATGATACGAGTTAGTACAAAATATTTTAGTGACGTTATTGTATGAGTGTAAACAACTCCAATACAGAAGGAACTGTAAATTTGATTTCTACAAAATGTTTGCCATTTCAACATCTAAAATTACTCCTTGAAACCCGTGTAAAGTATGACGAAATTGCCATTTCAACATCTAATATTAGGGAACAACCATTTGATTTTTATGGGGAGCAAGGAAGGAATTTGAAAAAAATCCAGGATCAGAAATTTGGCGAAAAAAATATCAGGACAGGGGGAAGCTGAAAAAAAAAATAACCAGGATGACATATATGAAGCAAAATTTCTGGCTTGGACCGAAAAAAATGACAGGATTACTACGAGTGAGAAAAAAATTGTCAGGTTTAAAAATTTCGCGAAAAAATATCCAGGACCAGATGTTCCTTCTTTGCCCCCCCCCCCCCCNNCCCCCCCCCATAAAAATCAAATGGTTGCTCCCTTATTCCTTGAAACCCGTGTAACAAAATGCAACTTCGGTATTTTTTGTATTTTGAACCATTAGGCCGAGGCAACAGCTGGTTAACCAAAGGTTCCCCAGGGTATTCACCAGCCCAATAGTTAAACTTGTCTGACATGAAAATTTTACCTTGCGTGTTATAGAAATTTACTGTTTTTATCAAAATTCAAATCACTTAAAAATACTGAGGCTTCATTCCGTATATGGCACTCGGTAGATGTCCTTGGTACTCGATTTGGCTTCCTATTTCGATATTTTTGGAAATGAGCACTTTTGTTTCGACTACTTTTGGATTATGGCTTTCCATATTATTTGATTTTAATGATGCTGATGAAAGGTTGTTTATTGAAACACGTGTACAGCATAACGGAAATTACTGTTTTTATGCAACGTATTATTTGTAGTTTGATTGATTGATTGATTGAATATTGTTTAACGTCTACTAAGCAATATTTCAGCTATATCAAGACGAGAACAAGTTTGTTAATAAATAATCACTTTGGGTATGGAAAGGGTCATGGGGACGGGAAATTCTGACTGCCACTAGAAAAGTAGGGTGAAATCGAAAAGGGCGGAGAATTTAGCCTTGTAGCCGATCACCTACGGACCACTCAAAAAAAGCTTGCTACAAGGGTTCTTTAACGTGCAGGAAGCGTGGCTTTTCTTCCAACACATAGACCTGAGTTTACATCCCATCCGAAAGATGGGTTGTGTATTTATTAATCCCGCACAACCACGGAATGGGTCTTATTTCTATATCACGGGACCCTCGGGGTCAGGCCCTGTTTAGGAGGGGTCACACCCCGCAAGCCGGAGATACTAGGTCCTATTTCTATATCCCGGGGTTCCCTTGGGGTCCTGTGATAGGAAGACTCATACTCCAAGCTCAGAGGATGCTGCGGGCCTATTCATAAGCCGGGACCGCGCACGGCGGATTTGTTGTTTGAACCATTGGGCCAATGCCACTGCTGGTGGACCAGAGGTCCCCCAGGGTATTCACCAGTCCAATAGTTCGACTTGTCTGACATGAAAATATTTACCTTGCGTGTAATAGGAATTTACTGTTTTTATGAAATTCAAACCACTTAAAAATACTGAGGCTTCATTCGTGTTTGGTACTCGGTAGATGTCCTTGGTACGTGTACTGGATTTGGGTTCCTATTTCGATATTTTTGGAGTACTTTTGTTTTGACCATTTTTGGATTATGGCTTTCCATATTATTTGATTTTAATGATGCTGATTAGAGTTTACTCCTTGAAACACGTGTACAACATAACGAAAATTACTGTTTTTATGCAGCTTCGGTATTTTTTGTATTACATCAGTAAAGATTAAATCAAATCATTGCGAAGTGTAAAATATGTATATAAGCTGATAGAGAACAAATAATTAAGGTAGGGATTAAACATAGAACGATAGATTTCTTTAATTTTTGTGTGATTGAAAGATTATTAAATGCACTACAAAATTTTAGTAAAAAAATCCACAGGTCACCGAACTCGTTTTTCCAAGAGACACTTCCGAAAATAGCAAGATTTTTACCTTTGCTATATAAGGAGAAAATACAATTGTAGAATTTTTAGTTTGAAAAAAACTATAGATTGTGGCAACAATTTAGTATAAAGTGTGGAAAAGAAATCACTTTGAAATAATAAAATAAAATATATGGGTTACCGATCTTATTTTCGAAAAAAAATTCACGAAAATCTGATTTTCCCCTACTATTTCTATATAATTATCTCACCTCTCCCCTTATGAAAGTTAGAGTTTCTCAAAAGTGACATATTTGCACACTTGCAGCATAGATGCTGCTTCTTTTATTTCATTTATTTTCAATAAGCTATTCAAAATCATATTTTACAACATTTTAATGGTACATTTCAATTTTCATCAGATGAGCAAGATGGGTGCGCAGTTTTCTACACCCAAACCACCTGAAATGATCTAAATCAACCAATGAAATATCTTTGAAATAGTTTTAAACAGAATTTTCAAAAATTTAGATGTTATAATTGTCCGAGTAAAATCAATTTTTTGGACCAGGACCGGTCTACTGGGCTAGTGACTGTGCAATTTAGATATTTGATAGAACTTAGAAGAGCCTTAGAAGAATTATAAGTACGTTTTATTTTAAAGGATCTTAAAGCCATATCATCTTGAAAACAATGACCTTGAATCATGACACGAGCATCGCTTACTCAAAGTCATTAAAAATTCAAAGAATAAAATTTCACATCCTGATAGGACCCGGAAGTACAGTCGTCCATAAATATATTAATCGTACTATTAAAGTACGTAACAGATGTGGATACAGCTTGACACGAACAGTTATTATATTCTGAAGACTATACACTTATAAACCCATAGCTAACATGGTTAACAGAAAAAAATAGGGTGGGGGGAGGTGGGTGTGAGTATTTCAGAAAATTTGTCATATGTCATGAAAAGACATAATAATTGCAGGATATTATATTTAAAGACATTGCATTATGAATACTGTTTTTCATAAGAAGTTAGGTATTGATAACAATATCTTAAAGATTTTGGAACATACAATATAGAAACAAACTTAAAACGCTTGAAATAAGACCTTTATTGGTTTATATCTGTCACCGAAGGAAGATATCAATCCTACAGAATAGCTCAAAAGGCACTAAAATTTATCTTCCTATATGTACATCTACTTATTATTTTGATTTCAGCATTGACAATAAAAAGGATGGCGGAAAACACCTACACCTGAAAAATACAGTTACATGCCACAATGTACCAAGGAACTGCACAAGAAAAAACATATAAAAGACAAAATAAAGACAAACATAAGCAACGATAAGAACTTGGGACAGCCTTACTTGGTACCGGCACTACCAAGAACACTTGCATTGATTTTGACCATCTGCCGAAAATAAATTTACAGTAACTTTGGTATTTTGTCATTTATAACCACTGGGCCGCTGCCTCTGCTGCTTAACTATTATTCCCGGGGATATTCACAAAGCCAGTAGTCAGTACCTAGGTACCTAGGTACTGACCCGAAAACCTACTTTATTCGAATGCTTGTAAATAATCTAAACTTTAAAGATTTTGAATGAAAGTAAGTAGTATCTGACTCGTGCATAACTCAGTTAGATTCTATTGGTTACTTTTGTTTTATAGTGTTCTATATATTTTGTTTTGATCTACACTGAAGTGACATAAGTTGTCGAAATGGTCACACAGTAACTTAATTGATATTATGTTATATGATGCTTTTTGGGGATTTTTTTTAAACTGATTGCACAACTGCCATGCTCTTTCGAAGTTTGATTTTTATATACCTGATTTTTATACCACGTAGTGGCGTGGTATTATGTGATACCCTCAGTCGTGTGTCCGTCCGTCCGCCCGTCCGCCCGTCTGTCCGTCCGTCCGTCCCCCGAAGGTTTCCGACTGATAACTTTTGAACGGAATAACATACAGTCTTCAAACTTGGTATGTAGCATGTTCACCACAAAAACTCGAGTCGAGTTCGAATATGGGTTCAGAGGTTCAAGGGGTTCTGGAGTTATGCCCCTTGATACTTCGAAATTTTGTGAAACGTGACGGGGTATCATGTAATCCACCATTACTATTTTTATATTTAAAGAAATGTAATTTTACGCATTCTCTTTATTCAGAATTTTAGTTGCTGCTTGTAGCATAATAAGCGTGTTTTTTTTTACAATAATCATCGGTCAAACTGGAAAAAAATTGTTTCTCAAGATATAATAGGTAAATATCCTATCATTGCATGCTTAGAAAATGAATTGATGTTGACGCGTCAGCTTCGTGTTGTCAACGAATACTGCGAAAATCAGATTATGCAATGCATTCAATTTGTCGTACAAATTGTTGATAGAAATAGGATTCAATATATTTCTTAAAAATATACAAAAATACAAGAACTTTATTTGTCATATAAACAAAGTCATGTATGTGACAATATAAAAACAATAAAATAATAAACAATGAGCAAATGATATTATGATTCCCCTGCCCTCAGTTCTAATGACTTTTTCAGAAAGGAACCTAAATTATTCACAAGCTCTATGGTGGATGGGTTGAGGATATAAACTAATTTTTCATTTTCATTTAATTCACAAAAATTGATATAATTATTTAAGAAGCTGATAAAATCTATTCACAGAGTTATGATTGAAATTAAAATGCTAATTATGACGTAGTCTTGTTTTATATCAGTTTTCCTCAATATTGAAACAAGATGCATAATATACACGTCCAGCCAACTATGAAATAGATGATTTTCCAGTCACTAACCTCTTATTACATGTAACTTTTCACTTCTTACTCTGTTGATATTTCATTTCGAATTATGGTTGAACTAATTTATCTGAATTTGACATTCCTGTTCCTTTGGTGTCTCAATGTCTATTGATGATGTCCTTTTCTATCTCCCCTTTTTCATTATGTTGTGCATCCTAATGTTATTCTATGACAAACCTCAAAATATATTCTAACCATTTTATTAATTGTATGATTATACATTGGTGCTTCTACGATAACCAAACAAGAGGCTCTCAAGAGCCTGTATCGCTCACCTGGGCCACGGTTGGCGGACATCTTTGATAAAGCACAGACCTGAAAAAACAACTTTTTGCAAGGGCTATCTAAAGACTATTTTGGCCGAGTTTGGTTCCAATTGGCCAAGTAGTTTCAGAGTTGAAGATCTTTGAATGTGTTTCCCCAAAGGGTCCAATGTTAAAACTATGAGCCGTGCTGGCGGCCATCTTGGATAAAGCCCGGATCTGAAAAACAACTTTTTTGCAGGGACACTCTAAGGTCTTTTGTGGCCATGTTTGGTTTCAATTGGCCCAGTAGTTTCAGAGGAGAAGATCTTTGAATGTGTTTTCCCATAGGGTCCAATGTTAAAACTATGATCCCCGCTGGCGGCCATCTTGGATATAGCGCGGATCTGAAAAACAACTTTTTTGCAGGGGATCATCTAAGGACTATTGTGGCCAAGTTTGGTTTCAATTGGCCCAGTAGTTTCAGAGAAGAAGGTCTTTGAATGAAAAGTTTATGCCGGACGGACGACGGACGAAAAGTGATGGCAAAAGCTCACCGTGGCTATAGCCAGTTGAGCTAAAAATAAGTCAATTAGAGCTCGTTTTAGGGTAGTTTGTATTGCTATTACTCTAAAAATTCATTGATGAAGCTCGCGATAAAAACTTATCAATAATGAATTATTTAAATTAATTGATACTTTACTTTTTTTTTCTTTACACAAAAAATAATCAATGGAGGGTTATGGAGTGAATGCACACGAGACAAAGTCTCTACTAATACAAGTTCAAGACGGCCCCAAACACCGGTTTGAGAGGAAGTCCTTGCTAGATGTCGAACAACGCTACATCCATGTTTTTACATGTCAAGGATGTGGGATCGTCAACAAACATAAAATTCGGAAAAGTGTTCTGACAATCGCTGTCATATTGAGTAGCTTAACCTTCCTTTTCTTTTACTTACAATTTTTGGCATTGCTTAACTTGTTCTCGTCCCGATATAGCTGAAATATTGCTAAATATATATATAGAAATAAACATGGTGGCGTCGTTTAACTACAGTTGGTCTCAAAGACTCTCTGATACATCAGCAGTAGAATACTTAAGGAACAAAACATTCTTTGGCAAAAAGAAAGAAATACGATATAACTAAAGTACCCACACTGTGAAGTCTCAAAACTGTCCTGCTCTGTATACGCACCCGTCACAATATAATTGTCTTGACGTCATACTCCTTTTAAGAGAATTCGAACGTTGTTACTAAGTTGAGTATCTGTCACATGTGTGTCATCACTCTTGACAATTATTCATTTTGGCTAAACTTTGTATTAAAAACAAACAGAAATGTCGAGGACTTAGTCGAAACGCAACAGTAATAAGTTCTCAGTTGCAACTATTACTCTTTTAGGTAATTTTGATTATGTTTGTCTTTATGAACAAAACGTTTTTTTTTTAAGTAAGAAGATATACAAGTAATGTATAAGTCATATACAAACAATTCCCCGTGTTAGAGATGCATGCTATTTATTTTTCTTAGATATGATTTACTTGTAAATGAGATTATTTCTCATGTGTACACTTGATCTAAATTAATGTAAATTCTAAAAAAAGGTTTAAATCCCTCCATCGTAGTTTTGTCCTTAGCTATATTTGATATTACTGAATATTCGGATTTCGTTTGGTTTTATGCATTTTAAACATTTTTTGAAATTGTGTGGGTTCTAGTGCCGCTGATGAGGAATTCATTTCCGAAATGGCCATACAGCTCATTAAAATTATTGTAGTTGGAGTTTACATATGTGTTATGGTCTCACGTTCATTTACTCCATATCCTTTCGTAAAATACATGTAATGTATTAGTCATATGTTATATATGTAACTGACTTCGAAATACATGTAACTATTTGAATAAAGCAGATACGTCTATCGAACGCATTGCACTAGAGAAATAATGTGCATTAATAGCTATTCTCCTTTACTTACTACAATGTATGTACAGCTTATTTGAAGACCAACCAAAAAGGTTGAAAACATTAGCATTCGACGACTTTGCAGATTCTGACAGATAAGGTATGATAGACATGACTGTATATTAATATGATAATTACATATTTCCAACTCAGAGACTCTGATCTGAACTTAGGACAGATGTTATCGTGCTAGTGACCCGGAGTTCATGAGAACCAAAGTATTGCTTTAGAGTATAAACTTTATCCTTGTTGCGTAAGCTAATGACATTCTGCCAGTGTTTGTAGATGTCCCCAAGTTATACTTATTTACACAGTTTGAATTGACATGGCTTCCACTATCTATACGTTTTATTATCAACGGAAAACTTAAGTTCAAAATAAATGACTTTTTTACTCTTTTCTGTCTTTAAAAATATTTAAGCTTCATTCTATGCAGTGCACTCCGTAGATGTCCTTGGTACTAGATTTGGCCCCTACTTCGATATGTTTGGTAGTGATTACTACTTTGAGGCTATTTTGTTTATTTTTACTTGCCATATTATTTGATTCTAATGCCGCTGATGAATACTTATTGAAATACGTGAAAAGAATAACAAAATTTACGGTTTTTGGAACTTGGGTAATTTTTGTATTTTTCTCAAAAACAACTTTGTCTGAAAACTTCTTGATGACAAAATAAATCAATCGTAATGTCTAGAAAAAGCACATCAATCCTCACATCTAGAAAGGAAAATTTCTTTTAAAAAAATATCTTCTGGATAAAAACAGCTCAAGTATGTTCATAATATCAAACGGATATTTTTGTACAGGAGAAATTTAATTGTACATGCACAATGCATTTCTACCATTACACTCTTATCTGTATCGCTTTTACGCTTATTCTGACTGGTTCCGAGGGTAGAACCTTTCACAAATAACAAAGAGATAAAAATTAATTTACTATTATTAAAAAATTGGCAAAACAATTTTTAATGTTTTGAATTAGAATAAATATATTGTTCAATAACGATCACCGCATGTAAATCTATATATTATTTTACTGTCGCAAATATCAATGTTCAGGTGTCTCCAAAGTTTGGCAGGAAAAATTAGTTTGCGACTGTAGGAATATTGTAATTGCAACAATTGACGAAGTTGAGTTAAACTTTCAAAATATCAAACAACGGTACATCTTTTAATACAGAAAATAAAACATTTACAGTAGAAATATATATATACGCATATCACTCAAAAAGGTAATTTAAATCAATTTGCGACTGTAGGAATATTGTAATTACAACAATTGACGAAGTTGAGTTAAACTTTAAAACATCAAAACAGAAAATGAAACATTTACAGTAGAAATATATTATTACGCATATCACTCAAAAAGATAATTTATGATATGCATTATGAAAATTCATTTAATTCTTGTTAGTAATATTTCTTATGCAGGGTTATTTTTATCTCTTCCTTTATTATCAGATCATCACTGTAAGGTGAAAAACATGGACAAGCAATGACTATGCAGTTTTTTTGGAACTTTAAATAAATCCAAGGCGCGTGATTTATATATGATATATACTTACCTGAAATAAAAATAAATTTATAGCTCTGAGGGTATTCCCATCAGTCTCGATTCTGTTTTGAAATTTTGAAGTTTTGATAATTATTTTTTTGTGCATACCTTTTTAGTCTTCACAAAAGTAAAGTGAAAAAAACTATTTTTCTATGTATTTACTTTGCCAATTAAAAGTAAAAAGTACGCACCAGCTTAAGAATTGTTAACGTCATGGCCAATCAGAACTCAAATAATTGCTTAGAAAACAATTTCCGAAAACAATGGACTCCTGCTATTTTGTTTTGCTTGTTGTGTTTTTTCTTCCGGTTTTATTTTTGTCATGTGTTTGTGTGTGTGTGTGTGTTTTCAGTGTCCATTATTTTTTATTTATTTTGTTTAATAATATAACTTGGTTTCTTTCTGTTGTCAATGTAGAATAAAGATACAATGTATATTTAATTGTAATGTTCATTATTTGCCTAAAATTTCTAAATTGTATATTTTCTATTGTTTCAATCACTATGCTAAAAACATTATGATTATCCTGTCAGTGATTATTATCACGTCGTAGATAATGCTGATGACGGAGATTGGCATGTTGCTGCTGCTGCTGCCGCTGCTGCTGATGATGCATTTGCTGCTTCGTCAGCAATTTTAGAATTTTCAGAGAAATTCATAATTTTTGCCATATTATCATAATGAGTACTGTAATAATGATATCATTTAGTGATGATGAAACAAAATTGATGGACAATTTGTATCATTAACATGACAATCACAATCATATGATGATGGCAAGTAAAGCCCGGTACACACCAGAAGATGTGTATTATAATACTAATCTTACAGTGTGTACATCATTAATACATTGTATCATACGATTTTTGGAATCTTATGAGATTGTATTAAGGATAAAGCAATGCTCTATTATTAATACAAATCTTAGCTGACCTTTTGTTTTAATCCAATCAAATGATCTATCTTGGGGTCATATAGCTGCGTGTATGCAATACAAAATGCACATGTATAGCCTTCTCAACTTATCCAATAATGCATGATGTGCACCAAATAAAATCTTTTCATTTGATCTAAGGTCTTGTCAAACATTTCCCTTTAACTTTTCTCTTTTTCAATAATTTTATTGCAGCACATAGCAAAATAATAGACACCGTTGAAACTACGTCATCTTCCCTTGTTGACACTACTTGGCAGGAAAAAACCCCGAGGAATGTGCTCATTTTTTCAACAATCTAATAAGATTAATCTTAGCATGTGTACAACAGTCTTATAATACTAAAATCTCATAATGCATATCTTATAATACAAATCTTATCGTGTGTACCGGCCTTAAAGCAAAGCTATAAAATAATGAGATATCTCTCTTCTGCAGTTTACCACAGTCTTAAACATCGATGCCATCCAAGCGGTGAAAATGTATATGCATAATAGAAAACATGCTTTTAAGGTTTGATGATACATGTGAAGGATCGCAAACATTGGTGATAAAAATTTTAAAAAATTCAAAAATCTTTCTGTCAGATTAAAATTTTATTTTTAAGAAATTTGTATGGTCAACGTATATTAACTTTCTTATATCTTTTAAAGTCATTAATATATTTACCAGCGGAATGCTCATTTTCAATTAAAATCCAGTTAATATTCACACAATTAAGCGTCGAAAATCTGTTAAACAAAGCAATATTCTTATTATATGCTTTCAAAAAGTAAATACTGTACAAAAAACAAAAAACAAAAAAAAAAACATTTGCTCTTTTACCAAAATGCTGAAGAATAAACATGAAAATGTATCATACTCTCGCATCATCATCATCATGGATTTTTGTGATACTTAGAATACCCTGTTACCCCTTTTCAGCAATTACTGATTGATAATTATTTTTTTTTATCTTCAATTGTATCATCCAAATTTAAAATCATGTTTTTAATATAAACAATGAAAGGATGTTGAGTAAATACAAACGAGACAAGCCTGGTAAAACAAAGTAATGGAACGCTTTTAAAGTCCCAATGAGGCCTTCAACAATGAGCTTTTGCTCATACCTCATAGTAAGGTCGAGGCTCAGGACGGCCCTTGCACTCGTTTGAACGGAACCCATTGCTATATGTTGAACAAAGCTACATGCATGCTGATGTGGGATTAACTGCAGTCATCCATTGCCCGACAAAAAGACAAATAAAGGACAATCACAAAGTATGCAAAAATACATTTTACTACTTTGGATTGTCATGATGGATACCATCAGTCTGTGATAAATTGCATATGAATATTTCTTTGCTTTGTCAAGTATTACCACTATCTGAAAATAGATTTTGACACTTTCAAACTATCTTGCGCATGTATTATTAATATTATGACAAATATAAAAAGCTGGTATAACCTAGTACATAACTACCGTAAATCTATATTACTTAATAAGTAAAAAGTACTTTTAATAACAACTAAATTTTTGTATTATTCTGAAATATATTTATAAAACTATGACAAGGTTCCAGTGTAAATGGTTTGCCTGGTATATATACAGTAATTTCAGATTTTGAATCGTTTTAATATATGATAGGTTTGAGTTTTAATTTTTTGGGGGTTCCTTGTCAGTTTTTTTTTCTTAATATCGTTTCCCTCCTACTCATTTCATTCCACTACCATGTTCATGAGTTTTGAAAAGAAAAAAAAGTTCTACCGATATTGTAGATGTTAATCGTATTTCGATACTTTTTCTTAACTTGTTGGATTTGCACCAAACACTACGTCTATTAGGTCTTTTACATTACTTACATTAAACATTTCTCATATTTTCTATATTTGCAAACTTCTCACACATTGAACTTTTAAAAAGGAGTAAACCGCAAATACACCGACCAAGCCTTTTTCTGTTTTTATCATAAAATACATTTATTTTTACATGGGACCTTTTTATAGTCCACTTTTACCACTAGCTCTGTGTAGTATTGATCTAACATTTTGTTCTCTTTTAGTTTGTGTCAAAATGCAGAACCTAGTTAAGGACATAAGGCAAATCTATCAAGTTTTTTACTAAATTATAATTAAAAAAATATGTATCCCAGATTTTGAGCATTCATGCACCAAGTTAAATCTGCTCTTTGGAAAGAAATTATCATTTCTTGGATTAAAACCATCCAGTGAAAAAGATATGAAGAGCAACATCGTTAAACTCTGTAGACAAAAAGATAACCTTGACATTTGAAGTAATTAAAAAAAAACTTTAATCAAATTATGTAACAGCAGATATGACAAAAACTGAAGTGTTTTATCAATGTTTTACCAGCAAACCAATCTCCCTGTGCTAGCCGAAATTCAGCGGCGACCACTCCTTGACACATCTTTCTTAATTACGTTTTGTCTGTTTCTTTCCTTCTTAAGAGACTGTGGTCTTAGAGTTATAGTCTAACTAAATTGGGTTTTATTTGTATGTTTATTATATTATAGGAAACGGGATTGAGAAAGAGGAGATTTTTGTACCAATAATCGGTTAAAGTCTTTTGATAGCTCTTGCTAGTGCCGGTCATGTCCGGCTATTCCGATTTCCTATTGTCCACGTTTGTATTTTGTCTTTTTATTGTTTTTTATTGTGCAGTTCCCGGGTAGATTGTCGCATGTGATTGTAATTTTCGGCCATGGTAAGTTCTCCACATTACGGACCGAACAAGCAAACTTTGGAAGGTGTGCAAGATCTGCCCCGTATAAAATATAAAATTTTGGAACAATTGGTTACTATGTTGTTTATAACACACTCAATACTTCGTAAAAGGATGAGTTGTAAACTAACATAATGAAATATAGAATAGTATATTAATAATATTTACGTAGTAAATGTCGATTGAACCTAACATACTATAACATTAGTTTCCTTGCCAAGTTTCATGTACTAATAAATGTCCTTCCCTGTTCCTGGTGCAAGGGCTAATCTCATAGCAATTTTTTTTCTCTGAAATTGATTTCAAATCCAACAAATTTTGATTAAATGATAGATATAAGAGTCTAATAATTATCTGGAAATGAAAATTCACAGTACGTAGATATAGAGGACAAGGTTATAGGTAAGAATATATATATGACGTCATGGATAAAACTGCACTAAGGTAAGACCAGAGAACTGTCTGTAATTGAATCGCTGTCTTTTCTCCTATATACGGGATAAAAATAGTCTGGCGCGGTTTTTCTGTTCCTATTGGACACATCAGACATCTTGCTTTATTCATTAGGAAAAATGAATCATTTATCGATTATTGACATAACTACTTTATTCTAACCCAAATCCGATAAAGTCCAGATTTTTAGTAAACAAAGCTTTTAAAATTATTACATCTTTCATTCCGTTTTAGGGATAAATTTAGTAAAAAACAATTAAAATTAGAAATGTTGTGATTCTGAACTTCCGTTTGTTCATTGCTATTACGCCATTATTATGATTAGTGGTTGGATGTTTGCCAGGTGAAATTACGTTATTAGAACATATTGAACATCAAAGATTAGATGATCTGCCATATGTACATTTCATAACACCGCAAAGGAGAAACTAACAAATAGAACTTTCACCTCCCAAAAACGCCAGGTCGCCGTAGCTGGTGTTGCTTGATATTTACAGTTTATTTATTGATTTATATTTTTATCTATACTGGCTTAGTCCTACTGACCTAATACCATATTTCTATGTAAATAGGAGTTCATTTAAAAATCAATAAGTGATTGACTAATTATTTCTCTTTCTCAATCCGTATTTGATACGATAAAATTAAGTTCTTGTGATTTGTGTTTAAGAAAAATATTAGGTACGGAATTTTAGAATATTGCCCTATAATTTAACAATATATGTGTGTATCTAAATATATATATAAAACTTGTAATATATACATATCGATCGATTCTGCATTAAATGTTACTTTTTTAGCGTCAAAGAAAACCTTTTCAAAATGATAAGAGTAAATAAACTTAAGTGAAGAAGAGGCGCAATATTTTTCACATATAGATTTTTAAATGTATTTCCGATAATAAAAATACAGAAAACAAATAATTATAAAATATAGTTTACGATTTTAAAATTGTTAATGCAGTTCTATTCTTAATTAAGAAGAAAATTGTCCTTAGCAATATAAGTATGGATAAAAGTCTACTAAAATCGATTTCATCGGAGAAATCAACTAAAATAATTTTTCTTTTGTATTTTAATTATTTTATATTTAATAGCGACTTTTGTGAAATAGATAATTAATTGTTGTTTTCGCATTTAATCATTTTTTCATTGTGATATCAAATATTATAAAATTTTTAACAATAAATAATCTATTTATTATTTACTGCATTTTTTATATTGAAAAGCTCAACAAAAATGCATGAACATTTTATACATTTTCTGTATTTCTGTAAATGTGAAAGTATTATATTAATACAATAAATATTTTGAAAAATAGTAAACAATCAATTAAAACTTCACAATCAATGAACTAATTATAAATAAATATATGTCAATAATTTTATACACGTTATAATTTCTTAAAGAAGTAATAATATTGCTTTTGAAAAAAAACATCCTGATAATTTAAGGAGATTTGTTCTCTTATGTTCAAAATTAATATATGTCAAAGTTCATTAATGATTTTACTTAGTTTCTATTGTATATTTTTTAAATGTTTATTTAGTTTTTAGCGTTTATTTTTAATTTATATTTTTCATATATAAAATTTTTTTGCGACAATACATTTAATGTGTATAGATTAAATTTTGTAAGCATATAAATTAAGAACTTCAATCATGAATTCATAAATCATAATATTGTTTGCAAGTGCAGAAGTCACTCTGCTCATACTATAAATATGAATGAAAAACGTTAAACTATATTTCCATAGATATTATTTTATTATAAGAATTTTTTTTTCATTTACCATCAACTTGGTTTTATTTGTTTAATATTATTCGGAAATGGTTGTTACATATTGTTACTGTTACTTTAGTTTCTGCAGATGCGCATTTCGTCAACTTTGAAATATGGTTATTCAAATATTTATAATTTTTAAATATACAATGTAGATAGTTTATGAGATTTTTAATAAAAATGTTTTATTAAACGTTAGTTTTTAAGAAGAATATTCTATGAGTTTCTTTTTAGATAAAAAAAATGATTGAAAATAGTATGCAAGTTTTCTAATAAAACAATTAAATTGAAAAATAAAATATGAGTTTTTGAATATAAATATTATATGAGGTTTTTTTTATCAAATATTATAAGTTTTTATTGACAAGGGTATCTGAGTATTATGAAACAAATCGTTTAAATTTTTCAGATTTTTTTTATTGAATAAGAACTAAATATAAATATGGAAAAATAAGGAAACTCGTCCTTTTTAATATATAGATTTATTTATTATGTTCATGCATTTACGACAATGTCATAAAAAAGTGAGTCCCACGTAAGAAAATGACAAAAGTGAAATAAATATGATTTTAATATTTATTTGACTACCGGAAAGATGAAATACACGAAATAGCATATGAACATAATTAAAACTTATTTCAAAACATCACGGTTCTAAAATGATTTGTTACTGAAAACTTTTATTTGAGATGAAGTGCCTGAAAAGTGCAGTTATCCCAAATTTGTTAATACAGATGAGCGAACATTGTAAATATGTTTAAGATTGTTGTGGTATAAAGTATTTTTCCATTATTGATCCTTTTTTCTAATTTAATTAAATGAATTAGAATATTTTAGGTCACCATTTCACATTTATAATTAAATTTGGTCCTACAGAGGGTAAGAAACAGTGCTGCTATATACAGCTATTTTGTAGATGGATGCACAAAAGGGTCACTTATGATAATCAATATTTGAAAAAAAAATCTAATTCAACTTTCATTGCCATATTAAAAAAAAGGAACTTTTAAAAAAAATTACCTTCAGTTCGGGGTTGAAATTTGCTTTTTGCGAGTGTTGCTCTTTTAATCATTACGATTCTATTTAAAACCTTACAATATCTAATTTTTGTAAATTTTGTTGAAACTAAGGAATATCTCCCTCATGCAAAACTCTGTCCTTAGCTGATTTTGGGTTCCTTTTTAGATCATATTTGTTCTCTGTCAGTTTTTAAACATCTTTGACATTATGGTCTTCCACATGTTTAGATTTTATCTGCACTGAAGAGATATAAGTTGTCGGAATGCGCATATGCAGAATCAAAATTCACAGTATCTTCGGTATTTAGTTATTTGTTCTATTTTTTTTTTCTTTTGAATAGTGTTTAAAACCAAAGCGTATTTCTTTCGAGCAAGCTCTGTCTTTAACCGATTTTTGGCTACGATTAATATCGTATTGGCTATTTGTTCAGATTTTATATATCATTCGTTTACAGGCCTTCCAAATAAGTATTGAGAAATAAGTTGTAACTTAAATATTTTGTTTTTGCTTTGCTTTTAAAGAATTTTCTATCTAGAGCACAATCTACTATTCTCATATATAGGGGTCTACATCAAAGGGGCAGAAAAAAGTAAAAATCTTCATTTCTGTAATAATATTTTGTCGCATAGGAAATGTTTATTTATTCGAGAGTCAAGAGACAAAACAAACTCTTAGACATCAATCATCTTATCTCCTCTAAACTTTCAGTAGGAAGACATTTTTTTTTATTTACTCGGCAGGAAATAACATTTTGATTTAACATAACCATGTATGGTATACAAAAAAGAAAAAAATACAAAAATGAGGATTTTAATATTTATTTGCATACTGAAAATAAACAAAACATCATATCAAAAAATTATATTTACTTCTAACCTTCATTAATCAATCATTAATCAAAAATTATTTATTCAATGCTGATCTTGGTTGTCATTGGGTCTGTGTTGTTCATCTGTATGTGCGTCGTCATTTTTCTTTTTCGTCCCGTACTCATTTGGTGTCCTTGTTCCCTGGTGTTTGTCCCTGGATTGCTCATTTTTGATAGGCGGTTCGGTTCTCACTTACTTTAGTAAAAAAAATATTATTTGAGATGCTTTCATTCCAACATTGTCTAAATTCAAGTGACCATAGATTGTTGTTATATGACGTCTTTATATTTTGATATTTTAGTGAAATAAAATATTTTACATCAGCCGTAGAGTGATGGATAATTTATGTATTGTATATGCGCATTTCGACAACTTATGTTTCATCAGTGCAGATCAAACCAAAACTTTTGGAAGTCCATTAAACAAAAAACGTGTTAAAGAAGCAAGGTTATATCCAAATAGTTTGGATATATATGGCTGCAAAAGCGGAAACTTTTTGTTGTCTTTTTTTTTCGTTTGTTTGTTTCAATCAATAAACAGGAAAAAAATGTTTGAAAAAAAAGTACCTTCCCTTAGGGAAAAAATGCGTTTTGCAAGTGTTTTATGCAATACTTGTTGTGCTTTTAAAGGACTTTCTATATTAAGCATGCTACTTTCATGGGGTCTACATTTAAATAGAGAGTAAACGAACAAAACGAGAAATAGACTCTTAGTTTCTATCATCTTATTATCCTCTAAACGTGTGGAGGAAAGACATTTTGTTTTTGCTCACATCAAATTGTATTTTTGATTTAACTTTGTTTATTTTAACCTTACTTTATTCCCTTCCTAAAGAATTAACATTCAGTAAATGTCAGACATTTTTTACATATTAGATCTTGTTTACTTCAATGAATGGTCTTTTGAATTAACGAAGTTTCGAAGTTGCTGTAAATTTAGTTCCGGCAGATGACCATTTCGACCCGAAATCCGATTGTATTTGGAACCTTGCAATATCTAAATTTGTTTAAAATTTTGTTGAAAGGTAAGGAGTATCTCCCTCGTGCAAAGTTCTGTCCTTAACTGATTTTGGCTTTACATTAAGATCATATTGGTTTTTTGTTCTCTATCAGTTTTTAAACATATCTGCTCTGAGGAGACATTAGTTGTCGAAATTCCCGTATGCAGAAAATAAACTCACAGTAACTTTGGTATTTAGTTATTTGTTACCACTGGGTCGATGTCTTTGCTGGTGGACTATTAGTTCTCAAGGGTATTCACCAGCCCAGTAGTCAGTAATTCGGTGCTGACCCGAAAGCTGATTGTATTTGGAACCTTGCAATATCAAAATTGTTTGAAATTTTGTTGAAAACTAAGGTGTATCTCCCTCGTGTAAAACTCTGTCCTTAGCTGATTTTGGCTTTAGATCATATAGTTTTTTTTATCAGTTTTTAAGCATCTTTAAGTTTATGGTCCTCCAAACCTTTATTAGATTTAATCTGCACTTAAGAGACTGTAAACTCAGGTCCACGTGTTGGAAGAAATGCTACGCTTCCTGCACGTTAAAGAACCCATGTAGTAAGCTCTTTTTTTAGTGGTCCGTGCTGATTGGCTACAAGGCTTAATTCCCCGCCCCTTTCGATATCACCCTACTTTTCCAGTGGCAGTCAGAATTTCCCGTCCCATGGCCCTTTCCATACCCCAAAGGTGTCGAAATGCCCATATGCAGAAAATAAATTCACAGTTACTTCGGTATTTAGTTATTTCGACAAATTATTTCTCTTCTAAGTCGAACCGAAACATTTGGAAAGACATAAACCGAAAGATGTATAAAAGCTTATAGAGATAAATTTAAAAGTCAGGCCTAAGCTGAGGACAGATCTTTCCACATAGGAGATACTCATTAATTCGAAACAAATGTGAAAAATTTAGACATTTCTAGTTTTCAAATAAAATTGGTTTTCGTGCCAGCACCGAAGTACTGAATACTGGGTTAGTGAATACCCTCACGAAACAAATTCACCAGCACAGACATTGATCCAGTTCTAATAAATAATGAATTACCGAAAGTACTGTAAACTCGATTTCTGCAAATGACCATTTGGATAACGAGTGTATTTATTTAGTGCAGATCAATTCAAAACGCTTAAACCATTGACCGAAGATGTTTAAAAAACTTAAAGAAAACAAATAACAATAGAATCGAAATGGATTGACAAATAAACTTAAAAAGAAAAAAAAAACAACAATAAAAGCGTTGTTCATTGCTTTCCTACTTTGTATTTGTAGAGACTTTGTCTCATGTGCATTTACTCCATATCCCTTTATGTTTTTTTAACCAGAGCTTTGCATGAGATAGATAATATCATTTTTAAACAAAACTTTTTAGATTCGGATATTTCAAGTTTTCAAATAAAATCGGTATCGTGTCTACTTGGTTTGCATCGACCCAGTTGTAATAAACGACTATATCATTAAGTATAGATTAAGTTTCTTCAGAAGGCCATTTCGACAAGTTATGTCTTAACAATGCAGGACACTGATTTATTTATTTGTGTGATATATGTTAGTTACCAATTTTAACAATCAAAAATACGTAATTACAATGCGTTCGTGAACTCACCAATTCTATAAGAGATTTTTAATAACATTAGCGTTACCGTAAAAGCCATCTTCTTTATTGGAAAATATTTAGGGGGGGTTTCCAGAAGTCGATTTGTTTTACATTTATGAAATATTTAACGAAATGATATGGAGGAAATGAACGTGAGACCATAACACATATGTTAACTCCAACTGCAATAATTTTAATGAGCTGTATAGCCATTTCGGAAATTTATTCCTCATCAGCAGCACTAGAACCCAAACAAGGGAAATCCATAATTTCAAAAAATGTTAAAAATGCATAAAACCAAACGAAATCCGAGTAATCAGTAATATCAAATGTAGCTAAGGACAAAACTACGATGGAGGGAGTTAATCCTTCGGTTTTAGAATTTACATAAATTTAGATAATAGTAATTGAACAAAGTGTTCACATGAGATTTTATCTCATGTACAAGTACACCATATCTAAGAAAAGTAAAGAGCATACATCTCTACCACGGGGGAATGTTTTACCAACTCCACACTGCAAAAAAGACAAACTCCTGTATTAAATATTTTACGAAAGGATATGCAGTGAATGAACACGAGACCATAACACATATGTTAACTCCAACTGCAATAATTATGTCCCCCAAACGAAGTTTGGGAGACATATTGTGTTTACTCCGTTTCTTATTATTATTATTATTATTATTATTATTATTTGTTTTTTTTCTTTTTTCTTCCGCTCAATTCTTGTCCGACACGTTTCTCAGAAACTATTGGCCCAAACTTTATGAAACTTCACAGGAATGTTGGCCTATATGAGTAGATGTGCAGAAACCTTTCAAAATTTTCAAAATGTCCGCCGTTGCCATGGAAACGGAAAAAAGGCGGGAAAATTCAAAGTGCTCAGAATTGGATGAAATTTTACAGGAAGGTTGCCTAGCATGCATAGATTTGATTTTTGGTCTCAAAATTTTCAACATATGGCGACCGTTGCCATGGAAACTGAAAAAAGGCGGGAAAATTCAAAGTGCTCAGAATTGGATGAAATTTTACAGGAAGGTTGCCAAGCATGCATAGAATTGATTTTTGGTCTCAAAATTTTCAAATGGCGACTGTTGCTATGGAAACGGAAAAAAGGCGGGAAAATTCAAAGTGCTCAGAATTGGATGAAATTTTACAAGAAGGTTGCCTAGCATATATAGAATTGATTTTGGTCTTAGAATTTTCAAAATGGCGACCGTTGCCATGGATATGGGAAAATTTAAAATGCTCCAGCTTTAAATTTAACGGGAAGGTTTTCTGATATGTGTAGAAATGATTTTAAGCCTCAAAATTTTATATAAGATGACTTCTATTGTCATGGAAATGGAAAAAAGGCAGGAAAATTCAAAGTGGTTTAAGTGGATGAAATTTTCCTGATAGTTATCTGATGTGTAGTTATTAATGCTAAGTCTTAGAAATCTCAAAGATGCTGCTGTTGCCATTGAAACTGTGGAAAAAATTAACAATGTTCGTTTGGGGGACATCTGTAACGCTCTGCGTTACAATAAGCAATATTTTTAATGAGCTGTATAGCCATTTTGGAAATTTATTCCTCATCCGCAGCACTAGAACCCAAACAAAGGAAATCCATAATACAAAAAACATGAAACATTTGATTGGTTTGGCCATTGTGGATCTCAGTTGTGATGGACAATGCAATTGAACAACTCATGGTACATTAATATTTGTTTTCTACTGATAAAAGAAGTTTAATAAGTAAATTTGTTCTCATGAAACAATAAAGACAGCTTACAAAATATTCAACACGTTACAGACCTAGTCCCTGGGACCTAGTGTCTAGTCCCTGGGACCTAGTGTCCTGACATTCAGATCTGTCTGTGTGATTACATTGTAAACTTAGATAAGCTAAATTTTTTGCCCTATCACGGTTTCGTCATGTTATCATTATTATGTCGTACATTTTGCGAAGGTTGACATTTAATTTTCGAAACAAAGCACAAGGGCGTTTTCTTTTATTTTCGTTTACCAAATTGATTATATTCCACGCCAAACGTTTTCAAAATCTACACGTAGCGTGAATCGGTGTCATCAGTTTGTACACCGCATTATTATCTCGATTCTAGACGCAAATCTTTGAGGTAATTGTAGTTTGTCGCCGATTTTTATTTTTCAGAGGCATTGAGGTCTATAGCTGGGAACGTCTTGTAATTTCAGCTCAACTTATTAACTTATTCAAAATAGTTGTTAATCAAATAAAAAACATAATTCTTTGCGTGAAATCTCTAAAAATGGTATTCAAAAATGTCACGAAGGTAATTTTTCTGAACCAAGTATTTGTGTTCCTTACAACAATAATTGCTGAGATATTACTTGAAGTTATGTAGAAAATGCAACGAAAGCAATTTTTTTGGTAATGGGTAAAAATTAACCCGATTTTTGTATTTGAATGGTTAACGATTGTATTTGAAGAAGTAGTCAATTGTTCATTTTATGCTGAATTAACGGTAACTTCGGTTTTTTGTTATCAACCACCTGATTGATATCAAGTTTACATGTCTTCCTTTTATGAAGGATTGCAGGGCAGTACATGCTTACCCTTCCGGAGCACCTGATGTCACTCTGTTTTTTTTAGAGTTCACACTGTTAGTGCTTTAGTTTTTTGTGTTGTGTATGTAATGTTTGTGTGTTTTGTGGGCATGTGGTGTCTTTGGTCTTCCGTCGTCTGGTGTTCTTGCTTTTGCCTTGTCTCTGGACTTTGATTTGTGTAATCTTGTGCTTTGTTCCTTCGGTATTCTACTGCCGTTGTTTTTTAGAAACATTTTGTTAGAAACAAGTAAGGAATCAAAACTTCATTGGAGTATGCAAAGGAAAATCACGTTTCTCTCGCGTAGCTCTTTGCTTGGATTTTTTAAATTATTTTGTTCTCTAAGGGACCAACCATTTAACCTGGGGGGGGGGG
>MJUU01014047.1:70583-83835 GCA_002080025.1 Modiolus philippinarum | reverse complement strand
ATACTTGTAGACATTTTGACCTTGACCTTGCCCTGAGGGCAATTTTCAAAAAACTTTAACCTTGCCTGTAGAAGGTAGGCTTTTAGTGGTAGGGTGTTTATATTTGGTATGTAACTTCCTTATGATAACATCTTTCTTCTGGTACCATACTTGTAGACATTTTGACCTTGACCTTGCCCTGAGGGCAATTTTTAAAAAACTTTAACCTTGCCTCAAGAAGGTAGGCTTTTAGTGGTAGGGTGTTTATATTTGGTATGTAACTTCCTTATGATAAGTGCTTTCTAGTAGTACCATATTTGTAGACATTTTGACCTTGACCTTGCCCTGAGGGCAATTTTTAAAAAAAACTTTAACCTTGCCTCTAGGAGGTAGGCTTTTAGTTGTAGGATGTTCATATTTAGTATGTGACTTCCTTATGATGAGAGCTTTCTTCTGATACCATACTTGTAGACATTTTAACCTTGACTATGCCCTGAGGGCAATTTGTAAAAAACTTTAACCTTGCCTCTTGAAGGTATGCCTTTAGTGGTAGGGTGTTTATATTTGGTATGTAACTTCCTTATGGTGATAGCTTTCTAGTGGTACCATATTTGTAGATATTTTGACCTTGACCTTGCCCTGAGGGCAATTTTTTAAAAAAACTTTTACTTTGCTTCTAGAATTAAGTTGTTTAGCGGTGGGGTCTTCATATTTGGTATGTGACATTCTTTTGATGAGAGCTTTCTTATGGTACCATATTTGTATACATTTTGACCTTGACCTTGCCCTGAGGGTATTTTTTAAAGACTTTAACTTTGCTTCTAGAATTAAGTTGTTTAGTGATATATGACTTTCTTGTGAAGAAAGCTTTCTATTACTTCCAATTTATTGTGCATTGAGGTTACTGGAATCCCCGGCGAGCTATGTTGTCTTCTGACAGCTCTTGTTCTACTTGTGATCGCTCAACATAATATTTTTCGTCGATAAACTGACATCTACTACTATTTTAAGACTAGTTTGCTTTAATTAAAGGATTCTGTATCATTTCAAAAGTACCATCATTACTGACTGGGCGATACGATTCCGTAAATGACGACTTATACCTGTTTTTCTACTTGTGATCGCTCAACATGATATTTTTCGTCGAAAAACTGACATCTACACAATTCTGCATAGCCGAACAATTAACGTGTTAGATTGTTATTGTCGTGAAATGTTACTTCCACATTTTGCTATGCTTTTTTGGATTCAAGTGAAATTTTGTGTCATGTACGAAATCCCATATTCTAAATCTATCTTTAGCTTTGATGAAATACAACTTTTCCAATGATCAGTAAGATCTTCCTTTAAGTATATATATACTACAAAAATGTATTTGTAAACGAAGTTTAAATAAAAGAGAAATATGAGGGATTTTTGTCAATGAAAACCCCTGTATACTACGCTGTCACTGTAATGGGATATCAGTATCGTATTCCTTTTCGTTTTCTCAAATATATTGTCGGCACTGATCAAAACCAAGATATCACTGGAACCAGAAACTCATGTACGAATTAACGTAAAAAATTAAAAACCGAGTCTGGGAAAGGACAGCAATAACTTATTCATATTATCATTAAGAAAAATCGACCAGACTGTTCCTCTTAACATGAAGTGCCTTTAAAATAACATTAAAATTTCAATGTGACTTTCAAGGCAAGCAAGGCTTTGGTTTGATCTGAACAAGTATATTTTTGGCACTGATCAAACCCCAGGATTATTGAAACGGGGAACTTGTGGGGTCAAATAGAAAAAAATAATAAAATAAAAATTGATAAATAAACATCGATGTCACTTAAAGATAGCATTTTTTCATACTGATAAAATGTTTAAAAGGTTTTTTTTTATTCTTATTTTGCTATTGACATTCTGTATCTAATGACATCAGATGTTTAAGTGGCATTACAGTTTCAATGTGTCTTTCAGTTAATTGAGGAAACAGAGCTTTGTATATATATAAGTTCTTGAAGTATATTTTCAACACTGATCAAACCCAAGGTTTTATTGACACAAGAAAGTAATGGTGAAATTGACCTTAAGAATAAAATTTTCAAAAAAGAGCATCGATAATTACATGTTTTCATTAAAACGTTAATGACCAGTCTGTATGCCTTGACCAAATTTTTTTTTCAGTGGCATATAGGCAAGCAGGGCAGTATTTTGATCTAAATGAGCATGTCGTATTCACAAATATATTTTCGGCACCGAGCAAACCCAAGGTATCCTTGAACTAAGAAACTGGTGGAGTTAATAAAAATAACACCCAAATCTAACACAGGTCAGTGATAATGTCACTTAAGATAACATTTTTGGTCATACTGATAAGATCTGAAAAAAGGTCTTGACCAGTCTGTAACTTTTGACCTAAAATTCCAATGTAACATTCCAATTCATAATTGATGTAGACAGAGTATTGGCCTAATTTGTTAATATTGTAAACAAGCCCAATAGTCAGGCCTGACCGACATAAAAAATTTAATCTTGCGTTTCATTGTAAACTGTTTTTATATAAATTCTTAAAATAATGAGGCTTCATTCTATGTATTGCAGTTGGTGAATGTCCTAGGGCACTGGAGTTTTAATGAGTATTTCTTTCTATTTTTGGATAATGCTTTCTAATGCTGTTGACGAGAGGTTACTCTTGAAACAGGTGCACAGAATAAAAAAGTTTAATGTGTATTATGCATTATATTACATATTATATTATGTAGTATTTTCGTATTCTGTAAACTGAGACATTTCGTTCAACTCAATTTTCAAATAAAGAAAGTATTCAAAACTGAACGCATTTAACACATAAATCAAAACATTTGCTTTTTCTAAATTTTAACCGACGATGTCAAATTGTCAAATGTGGAAGCTTTAAAGCTGATGGCGCTAGTTGTGGAGCATTAATTATCATTTTTTATAGGAACGTGTAAAAACTTGCATTGATAATTGATGTATTTTATTGCTCATATTTTATTTTTTTATTTTTTTTTAAACAATGCTGAAATGGCGACGTAACTGTAAATATAGTTTCTACAGATGGCCATTATGAAAAATTATGTTCTTCAGTGCAGATCAACACAAAACAAGTTGAAGACGAGAGATTTTTCATGTATTGCTAAGTGATTATCTTTGTTATTTTTTGGAAAAAAGGTTTATATAGTAAACTATATATAGTTGTGAACATGTGGGATAATTTTGTGGAAAACCCATATTTCAGTGTCTAAAAGTCTGGCGCAAAATACTGTAATTGGATACTGCAATTAAACAAAACGACAACAATTATATCATAATAATTTGTAAATACAAATCCAAAGATTTCGTAAGTGTCTGTCTCTGAGGGCCAGATGTTGTATTATTTATACGGAAATTCTGTGGTGACAAGAATGTCACTGCCAGATTCCCTACCTGACAGGTGTCGATTTCAGTACATTCTCATAATGAAATTTGACATATCGATCTGCTTTGTTTTTAGCCATTATTCCACATTTTTGTATATGAATTTTTTACGTGTATATGATTGAGTTGTTTAGGTTCAATCTTGAGTAACAAAGGATTTGAATTACAGTAGTTTGAAATATGATCATAAACTCATCGACTTTATTCAATAATGATAATTTTATTGCCATATTAACATCATAATGTCTGCAACAGAACAAAATAAACAATTACAGATCACTACAGTTAATTTAGGCATCATTTATAATTCATCCGGAAAGTACAATACAGATTTTTGATATGATTGTTTTGTTTCAGTTTTTACTCCAATAAGCTGACACAAATTATACAAGTTTAACGATCAAGTTCATATGGGTACATACGGGTTATTAAGTGCGAAAAACATTATTTGTAGAGGAATGCACCCTTTCAGGTGTTTTTCAAAAGTGCTTACTTAAAACCTTGATAAGACAGTAAAATTTCCAATAATAAAAAAATATTTTTTCTTAATTTTCAAAATGATTCCGGCTAGATCCTAATAAAATTTTGTATAAGAAATGTACATTTTGTTATTTAAACTCAACAACTTGAAAAAGTGAATCTACTATGCATAATACCCATGGATGAAAAGAGTGATGAAATCTTTTTCTTAAATTGTTATAATATTGTAGTTATCGTGACTGAGAACCTTGCATGACAGAATATTTTTGTGAATTAGCTGTGGTTGTGTGACGAGAAATATTCCTTTCGTGTATTAAAAGCCGAATAAATGGGGTTTTAAATACTACTTTAAACTAAAATTTAATTTGATTAATATGATTGATTTTTTTTTATCCTGAGATAATCTTAGGAAACCAGTAAAGAGTGTAGCACATATGTATCTTGACTAAAATAGTACTATTTGTTGTCACGATATTTCAAATTTTACACATCAAAGCATGCAAATAAACTCTTCCTAGTCGATTTGCTCTGAATAACATACTTATGAAGTGACTTTTATATATATTCCGTTCTCGTTTAAGGATGTTCTCTGGTCAATTTATATCCATAATTACATTTCATATACCCTTTTGAGCATTGATACCAGATTTTATTCAATTGGTGTTACTTGGTCACATTCATTATTGGATAAACATTCTAAATGTTAATCCTTTGTAAAATGCAGAGGAGTTCAGTTTCCTGCCATTTGTTTTAAATACTTGTATCTCGAAGATTCATCCGGTAACCTATCAATATTTTTAACTTAATTTTTTTTCTTTTTCAACTTTCTAACAAAAAAAACACAAATTTTATTGAAATCCTTGTTATCTTTACATTGACCAGTGAACATCCTTAACGGTGAATCAAAAATGTTATTTTCGTACCTATTTAATGTGGAATCAAATAAAAAACAAAAGTTTCGATATACCTCTGTGTGGGGGTATAACTCCATTACCCCTTTGAGTCCAGATTACACCAAAAATTGAATATGAAATCCAGTCCATTATAATTTTGATTTTTTTTTTACTTTGAAGGACAAGTACAAAATGCTTCCACTTTTGACTCATAGAGTCATGGACTCAAGTGGTCAAGTCCAAAGTACGCCCAAAATAAGGCAAAAGTCCTGAGTCCAAAAAAGGGGGTTATACTCTCCTGTGTTGATTTTGGGATTAATTTAGATATATAAATCACGGAAACTCCAGTTTATCATTGTATTGCACCGGGCTGGCCATTTTTAACCCGGATGTTAATCATGGATTCTAACTGTGCAATTAAGTCCATACTATGCTAGGAAGTCAATTCATTCTAAAATGTTTGCATTATTTCGGTATTCTATTATTTATTATCACTGGGCCGATGCCTCTACTGGTAGACTGTTAGTCCCCGAGGGTATTTACGAAACCAGTAGCCAGTACTTCGGCGCTGGCCCGAAGACTGATTTAATTTGGAAATTTGCAATATCTGAATTTAATTAAATTTTGTTCAACACTAAGGAGTATTTCCCTCTTGCATAGCTTTGTCCTTAGCTGATTTTGGCTTTACTTTTTAGAACTTATTTATATTTTTTTTTCTCCATCAGGTTTAACACATATTTCGGTATGGATTATTTGATCTGCTCGCTCTAAAGGGACATAATTTGTCGAAATGTGCATATAAAGAAACTAATTTTACAGTAACTTCGGTAATTTATTATTTAGGCCACATTCGACGAAATATTTTCAAATTGCGGCCATTATATTGCTGCGGTCAAGGAAGTGGCAAAACTTTCAGTTTACAAGATTTACACCCCAAGCTTTCTACCTTTCATTGACTTGCCCAGGCCGATAAGTGATTAGTTTTAAACAAAAGAAATGGAACTCTTCATTAAACGAAACAAAAAAGGTCTACTTAGATTTGTTTTCCGTAGTTACAAATTCCAAAAAGTTGTTTCTAATGAGAAAATTTAATGATTTTCTAAATCGTGTATTTCATTAAGGTATAGAAATAATGTGAATGTTTGCCGTTTGGTTGTAAAGTTTGTAATTAGTGCGTAAATTGCGGTTTAAGTGGATTGAAGTGGATGTCTATCAATTTGGATGAATGAAATATACATCTCCGGATTTTCTCCAAAATTGGCATACTGATTCAAAAAGAATTGATCAATACGTGTGCAAAATTTCATTTCCGCCCTTCCACGCAAATTCCCAGAATAAAACCCCAAAGTTCGTGGAGTCTGCTACAATACTGGCTCTATTTTTAGAAATGAAATCGAATTTACCTATATACGTCATGATTACAATTTATAATCAGAGGCCCATTCAGGTAATCGTAATTTGATTTTTTGTCTATAGTTTGTTTTAAATGGAACAGTAAACATTCGATTACCGTTCCAAATAATATTTAGATAAAGAAATCTCGATACATTCCCATTAATTTCGTATAATTTTATTATAATGGGGTACATTGATCCCTGTGAGTGCCTCTGCAGTGTTTATAAATAACATTTACCGCCAAAAAATGATCACAATGGAAGATACCACCCTCACTTATACCTTGGTTACGGCGATATCATTTTGGATCTTTGAAATATACATCTTTGAAATCAATTATTTCACATTTCCCCTTAAAGAGTAATCCTTTGGCTATCTTTTAACACAGAAATTGTGTCCGCCCCCGGTAATTTTTTGCCTTATAATAATATTTTATTGTCGCCAGGTTAATTTTAGTGTGGTCGCAGTGGAGACATTTCACATCAACTATAAACAATTGAACGTGCAATAGCAGACAATTTGTTAACTTTTATTTTGTAAATGTTTTTGTTTTACTAAATGCATCGTTTCTTTGTGATTTATATACCCGAACAAGCTTTTTATCCAGCCGTTACTATGCACCATCAACAGACGGCGTGTTTCTAAAATATGGCTGATGAAGTACACGCCCATCTCATTAGCATGTTTAGAAGGGAGATAATTTCACACAATGACTTTTCGGACTGTGTCGTCGTGCAAAGACAACATTGTATACATTTGTCAGGTTTTCACGTTTGATATATATACAATGTAGACATTTGACATCGATGAATCTAACACATTGTGTAAGCTTGGGATGTTAATCTTGACTTCATTACAATAAAAGTTTTGCCACTTCCTTGACCGCAGCAATATAACACCAGGCATACATGTATGCATAATTATACATCGATCAACAAACTTTTGAGGTAGTAGAGATGATTCTGAAAATCAGTAAGATGTTAGAAACAGTCACTTTTATGAATTCTCCTTAAGCATTGATGTAAAATAAATTATAATCATCCAAGTTACATATAAGCTTACAATATATTTATGAGTTATTTAAATAAACATACAAGTGATTTTTAAGAGTTCCCTAGGTCTACCTCCTTATGTCCAGTAAGACACTTGAATTGTTTGTCATATCGTGTTATAGCGAACAGTTTCAGTTGAATTGCTGATCTTTTTGAGAAGTTTTTTTTTTCAGAATCAAATAACTAAATACCAAACAAACTGTAAATTTAGTTTCTGCATATGGCCATTTCGAATGGTTATTTTAGAAGTCATCAATAGTAACAGCCATTTGCGAAGTAAAAGCAGTATGGCTTTGTTAATATCAGTATTATTCTTAACTTGAGGAATAGAATATACGTATTGCGTCTTTCTAAAATTGATTAATGACTTTTTTTAAAAAGTATAGAATTTATTGTATCAGTCCTCACGTTTGCTCTCTCACTTTATTTTATCAATGTTATACTATCAAAATATTCTTTGTAGTTTTGTTTTTTATTATTTTGACCATTATATAGGACAGATTAGATAACCTTAGGACCATCTTCTTACAAAAAAGTATCTTTCTATGATGTCCGTACCACCAGGTACGGCTTTAGTTAGTATGTGGAGACTCAAAATTCATAAATTTAGGGAATGAGATTGTAAGATGTAAGATTGTTCTGGTTATTGGTGAGTTTTACTGTTCTGGTTATTGGTGAGTTTTACTGTTCTGGTTATCGGTGAGTTTTACAAGTCCCATATGAAAAAGAAAGGATAGTATGCTAAAATATGTTATTGCAATTCAGTTAGTTGGCAGGGATCATAAAGGATAATTTCGTTTGTTGAAACTTTGTACTATGCCAAGAAAAGATTTCACGCTAGAACGCTTGAAAATCTCGGCCTTTACTCATAATTTACATCATTTCAGGACTTATTCAACCAAATACTTTTACATTGCGGTCATTCTAGCATCAGGTATGTGCAGTAACACATAAAATAATGAAATACCGAACTTATTGTTAGTTTATTTTCTGCATATGCGCATTTCGACAATTTATTTCTCATCAGTGCAGATCAAACCAAAACATTTGGAAGTCTAATAATCTAAAAACATATAACAGCTGATAGAGAACAAATAACCCAAAGGATCTAAATAGAAAAGCCAAAACTCAGCTAAGGACAGAGCTATGCATGAGGGAGATACTCCTTAGTTTTAAACAAAATTTTGAAAACTGTAGATATTGCAAGTTTCAAAGCAATCGGTTTTCGTGTCAGCATCGACGTACTGACTACTGGATTGGTGAATACCCTCGGGGACTAACAGTCCACCAGCAGAGGCATCGGCCCAGTAGAATGAATAATAAAATACCGAAGTTATTGTTAGTTTATTTTCTGCATTTCGACAACTTATGTCTCATCTGTGCAGATCAAACCAAAACATTTTGAAGTCCAATAATCTAAAAACATTAAAGCAATGACCCCACTTTAAAGTCTAATATGAAATTAACAGTGTTGAACTGTCAGCAATTTCGGTAATTAAGACTCATAGAATAGGGATTGCATGCTGATTGGAAGGGTTTCCAGTTATAGTGCTGATCTATTGGGAAGCTTCTCATAATTTAATGAATATTATAGAAGTCGTCTGTTATAACAACCATTTGCAAACTGATAGCAGCATTGCTTTATTTATATTAGAAATATTCTTATTTGAGGGCAAGAATATAAGCGTTGCTTCTTTTCTAAAATTAACGAGTTTTTGAATATGTTCTTATAACATCAATCTAATTTTTATCAGATTGTTATAAAATCATCTCATTTAGTAGTGATAAATATATACCCGTCTCCACTTTTGCTTTCTAACTTTATCTTATCAATTTTATACTATAAAATTATAAATAATCTTTTTTATTGGATTTGATTGTTATGACCATTTCATAGGACAAATGAGATAACTTTAGGACCAACTACTAAGAAAAGATATCTTTCTAGAATCTTCGTCCCACCAGGCACGGATTTGGAGTCTACATATATGTCTCTTAAATTAGAATAGACATTCTTGGGTAGATCCAGAGTTAATTATCGAATTGTCAAACATCGACTATGACAAAGGCAGACTTTTCATTGCAAGCGCGTAGAGCAGATCATGCTTACCCTCCCGAAGCACCTAATTATACCACCAGTTGTGTGTCTTTTATAATAAACTAAGGAATTTTCCTGATATGAACTCTTTTTTTTCTTATTTCAGATTGATCAATAAATACAATTCATTAGATCCGTTTCATATTTTGCTTTCTTATTATATCATGTCATATTGAGTACTTCTTTTATTACAACTTTTGGATCATGGCTTTCCATATTATTTGATTTTAATGCTACTGATGAGAGGTAACTCCTTGAAACACGTGTACAGCATAACGAAATTTACTGCTTTTTATGCAACTTCGGTATTTTTTGTATATTTGTACTATATAATTATTTTCATATTATTTGCTTTATTTGATTAAACTTTAGTACCAGCTACTGACAAAAAGTATATTCCTGGGCTTTGCATCGTGAGTAAGGGTTTTGAGTTCACTACGAGGGCTTAAAACTCTAACCTTGGAGGATGAGGTTCTTATGTTATGGATTGTTCTTGCCATCAGTGTGCACAACGCTTTTCCCATGAGTTATCGAATTCAATAAATTTCTAGAGCCTATCATTTCAGTTAAGTTGTATGGTAAATAATGATGTTTTTATTTTTCTTGTTGGTACATGTACGTACCGTGTAAAATACTGGAGATTTATTTCATTTCAGATAGTTTGGTGATTTGAATCTTTGCTGATTGTTTGCATTATTTCAGGTCAAATTCAACCAAAAAGAAAATAATAAAAAAAAACAGTAAACAACTTCTCATGAAAAAATTATGTGATTTAAACTTAAAAGCAAGAGTATAAGTGTTGTCTTTTTCTAAACAAAGCTGCGCCAAGGGAGTCTATTGACTTAACATTCTCATTTTGTAGTGATAAAGAAGAAATATATTTATATGTAAGTTTGATATCTTATTTAATCTTATCACTGTAACATTTAATATTTATATTTTTAATCATTTATTTGCTCTACTATCATGACCAATATGTAGGACAGTTAATAAGATAAATTTAGTACCAATAAATGATATTTGCTATTTACAAAAAGTATCTTCCTAGGTTCAAAGGTTATATATAATTGAAAAAACAAAATAAATGTTTCTCCATTTTTCCATTTCTTTGGTCGTGTTTACTTGGTCTTTTTAAGTCTCCCAAACGAAGTTTGGAGAGACTTGTTGTTTTTACTCAATTCTTATTATTTTTTTATTTTTACTTTCCCCTAGAAGAAGACATTTTATGTCGAAATATTGGGCTTTTTACCACGTTTTTATCTTTTAAATTCAGATGTTTTCTTATTTATGTTTTTATTCTCACTTTGCCCAATTCATATGGTTAACCAATCTACTGACTGTTGTATTTTTGCTTTAAATAATTATTCTGTTCTGATTTTAAAACATTTTAGCTTTTATTTCGTGTCTTCTAATTGTTTTTATTTATCTAAATGAAGAGAAGAAAAAAAAATAACAATTTTAAGGACTACAATTTACTACAAGTTTGTCATTTCCTTATTTCGTAGACTATATTAATCCACAAAAATAATCACATTCAACAGAAGGGAATGCAACACCATTTTTACAGTGTGATTGGAATTTGGTAATACTGTTACTATTCGTACTCCTTTATACGTGCAAAAAAGTGTAAATTGAAATTAAAATTCTTTTCTTTTCTCGTTTCATAATCAATGAGGGGATATTGAGTAAACAAAGTCTCTGCAAATACACACCAAAAGGAATGGAACAACACTTTGATTGTTGTCCTCCCTTTGAAGTCGCCGTAAGGCCTTACAAATCAGCTTTTTTCATACATCACAGTAAGTTCAAGACGGCCCTTAAAAGCAGAATTTATTGCTAGATGTCGAGTAACGCTACATCCATAAAATTAACTAGCAAAGTGTTTTTGCAATAACTGTCATCCGTTGCCCGACAAAAAGACCAATAAAAGACAATTGCAAAATATAAACAACCACAGGGCACTCATGGGAATCAATAGTAAGAAAACTTGGCATAATAAAATAAGGAGATGTGGGCACAATAAACAGGTGGTCAAAATACCATTTTGAAATTACAAAAAAATATAAAATGCGAAAATTTGAAAGTATGAGAGTGTATCAAATTTTTTCACTTTACGGATTCGCATGTCGACGTGTTCTTTCTATATTGACACTATATCAAAATCATGCACGGCCCCCAAATACAAAAAGTGATGTTTTGCAAACTTCTTGTGTAGAGAAGCAGCTCACAAAATATAGGCCAAATTCGTCAAGGGTTTGCTGGGAAGGACATTAACCTCAAACACTTGACTTTGGAATATTTTTGATAAGTTAATGTTACAGGAGACCGATATAATCGCGGAAGAATAGACTCAATATCAAATCCTATAAGTTTATAATTATGTAATTCTTCCGAACGAATATAATTATTATTCGGGATCCCCGTGGGACATGGGGGTTAATGTCCCCCGTGAAGATTCCTAAAACATATATAACTGTGGTTTTCTAAACTACTTGTACATTGAAACTAGATTTATATAACTTGGGCTACTTTTTATAAGCCAATCGATTAGTGTGAAGAGAAGTGGTCGTTACGATAAGAATATCATATTGTTTAGATTAATTATTATAACAATACATAGATCATCAGATAAAAGCATGTTCAAAGGTTAAATTTGCAAATAAAAACATAAATCGATTAGATCTATTATTGAAATCACCTGCATGTTCGTATTGTTTTTCAGATAATAATTTTAACTTTTCTGTAAAATCCAGTTTTGGCGAATGTCAAGGTCATTATTGCATAAAAGGACAACGTGTGACATTTAACTTAATTACTAAGTACAACTCAAGCCGAAATTGATATTAAATAAGGTTCGCGGTTTTCCAAATATGTGATGAAATGGGACTGATTCCCCGAGGGAATAGCAGGAGAATAAGGATACGTACTGGTTTATGGTTATTATGTTTTTGTTGTCTAGTCCATTATGTTTCCTTAATTAACTTCTCACTTTAGCTATGATGAAACATTGAACTTTGCATGATTTCTTTCATGCTAAATTTATCCCTTGATGGCCGCATCCTGCTTTATCAAATTTTTATACAAATTTAAAACGAGTTATTTTAAAACAACGGCAGTAGAATACCGAAGGAACAAAGCACAAGATTACATAAATCAAAGTCCAGAGACAAGGCAAAAGCAAGAACACCAGAAGACGAAAGACCAAAGACACTACATGCCACATATACAACACAAAAAACTAAAATTTAAAATTATAGGTTTTAATTTGTATTTCTATCTTTTTTGGTTTATTATTATTATTATTATTTTGCTCAAGTCAAATATTGATGTTTTCTTCATTTCAATAGGAAATTAAAAAGAACTATATTTGAGGTAAAAAAAATATCATGGAACCCCTTTGGTCTCAGGTGTTATATTCATATTACAATTTGCTACTTTGTTGTAAAGATTTTGCTAACTCTTTATAAGGAGTTACTATAAACTTTCTATGAGTAATGAGTAAAGATTCTTTAAAACTATACATCGTAAAATTATGTCTAGATTTTAAAAATGATTTCACAATAATTTTGAAAAATTTGGATATTATATAAAATATAAACTAATCAACCAAAGAAACCATTCTCTGTTAGTGTTGTATTTTTTATGCCCCCAAGAATCAAAGATTCGGGGGGGGGGGCATATAGTTTTCGATCTGTCTGTCTGTTTGTCCACAAAAACTTTAACATTGGGTATATCTTTGAATGGTAAGTGATAGGGCTTTCATATTATGCATGTGTTTTCCTTGTGTCAAGACCTTTCATACGATACCAAAACTTATGGCCTCATGACCTTGACCTAGGCATGTGATGGACTTTTTGAGAATAATTTTAAACTTTAACATTGGATGTATCTTTTGAATGGTAAGTGATATGCCTTTCATATTTTGTATG
>MJUU01014047.1:0-70464 GCA_002080025.1 Modiolus philippinarum | reverse complement strand
GATACCAAAACTTATGGCCTCATGACCTTCACCTAGGCATGTGATGGACTTTTTGAGAAAAATTTTAAACTTTAACATTGGATGTATCTTTTGAATGGTAAGTGATATGCCTTTCATATTTTGTATGTGCATTCATTATGGCAAGACCTTTTAATTGGTACCAGAAATTTTGACCTTGTGACCTTGACCTTTGCATTTGAACAACTGTATAAATACTTTAACATTGAGTATATTTTTTGAATGGTAAATGATAGGGCTTTCATATTTTGCATTTTGTATTCCTTTTGGAGAGACCTTTCAGTTGCTACTACAATATTAGACCTCGTGACCTTGACCTTGGCATGTTACTCTCCGGTGAAATTTCGCCAAAAAAAAAAAACAAAATTATATTTTGTTTCATATTATATATAGAAACATTAAACTCATTTATGATAAAACGTTTCTTGATGTCTATAGAATTTGTTTTGGAAAAAAGATCTATTAAATTATTCAGCATATTTTCTTCATTTGTTTAATTTCTTTATACAGGTAGTAATATATATATAATATATATATATATATATATATATATATATATATCAGTGATGAGGGATGTTACAAAAAATATCCATGATTACATTCTTCTCTTCTGTATTTTCCTCCACGATGAGGTAAATGAAAATATTCCTTATTTAATCAAAGTACTGATAACACTAATAGACAAAACAAATTGTGTTAACTATAAATTTTCCAAAAAGGGGGGTTTTCTTAATAATGCTTGGATAATGATCGGAGGGGGTTAATTGGGTGACTTCTGTGTTTGCATCCAATTGCAACCATCATTTGATGTGAATTAATTTTTCAGTTGATACCAGTATATTTTTCTAAAAATTATTTAGTCAGAAGGACATTAATTGTTGTTCAAAGTTGCTAAATGTATCGTCTTAACTTCTACTCGGGGGCATAAGTGTTTCATAAAACACATCTTGTTTTGTATTTGGTATTTTAAAGTTTCAATTTCTATATAGTATATAGATAATAGTGTTGCACATAGCTGTTCTTTCGATGCCACTCTGAATAAAAAATTAACGTGAACAAGACAAAAATTTAAGATTGCACATACTTTCTATTTACGTCTGCTTACAGAAATTTAAGATAATGTCCTTGACCTTCACTACTTATAGTTCTAGAATTGCAAGAGATATTTTTGGGCATAATTTTTCCTCTTTCGTGCTTAAGACTATATTTTATCTATTGTTTTTGCCAGAAAGTATAAAAATTATTTCAAATAAAAATATAATATTGTTTCTTTTGTTGATTTGTAATATCAGAAAAAATTTAGATGTGGCAATACTGTTGACCACATAAACTTTAAGGTAGATAGACACTAATGTTCATCTCCATGAGATTTTGTTAAAAGTCGGCTCAGTTGAAGAACAAATCTTGCTAACTTGAAATATGTAATAAAAAGTATGGGTCACCATGCTTGATTTTTCTAGAACTGATGTCAAAGTTTGCTCACTTTTAGCCATTTTTTCGTCTGTTTTTACATAGAATGCACGGGAAAAATATGGAAAGGCAATTTTCAGCTTAATAAAAATGAACCTTTTTTCCATGAGAATTTCATATGTTTTTGTAAATAGATAGTTTATGATATGATCTCTTGGTTGCGACGAAAAAATGTATATGTCACCATGCTTTTAACGGAGATATTTTACAAAGTTATCGTAATAAACATTATTTACGGGAAAAGGGAGTTAATTCGCGGCAAAATGGTCTGAATATGACGTTTCATATTAGTCGATCAATTATGACGTCACAAAGGAAAACCTGTCAAAGGACTGTTCCGGCAAGGCAATCAAACCAAACTCGTATTCGACTTCGTATTTTTCTAATGCGCGATTACACTGCGCAGTGCAACAGCGTCTACCTTAAAAGGCTATGGAGTAAAGGTACACGAGACAAAGTCTTTACAGATCCATGGCAAAACCAAGCATACATGTAGGAACAACGCTTAACATAATAGAAAAGGTACAAAACGATTGACGAACAAAGGAACCAGTGAAAGAGAGAGGTATACGGGAGGTGCTCAGCAGTGTCCCATTTCTTTTTACATTTTAGTATGGTAAAGTAAGTAAGGACCGAATCGTCAGTCGAACAACGAACAATCCAGGGACAACGGCAACACTGTAAACACCAAGAAATAAGGACACCGCATGAGTACGAGACAGAAAAGAAAATGAAGACACAAATAGAGATGAACAACACGGACCGAATAAAAACCATGGCTAAGATCGGGTACACCGGTATAGTACGCATCTCCTGCTTCTTATAAAACACCTGCCGTATTGAACATATTAACTCCGGTAGTAACGTCAAATCCGACAAAGGAAAAACAAACTTTAGCTGTAAAGGGAAAGATCTGTTGTTATCTGGGCAACATATATCCTAAAGTGGTCCACAAGATCATGATGTCGACTGTAGTGATGACTTCAAATTATGGGTTTTATAACCTTGCTTAAGTGGCTTATTTGTAAGAAACTGAGCTCTATCAAGGTAGTCACTGTATCGACAACAAGCCCTTAAGTAGCGAATGAGTTGGAAGGTGTAAACTCCATATGCTCTGGAATGCTGCTACAAAGAAAGGGGAAGTTGACAATTGGAAAAAAGTCATTGCTTTTGCTATCACCCGTGGACAATACACGTATCCCTTCATTTTATAAAGAATCCGCTGATAGATGTATGTATGACGACGGATACTTGAGAAAAAAAAGCTGGTCATTATTTTTTTAATTGAGAAAACGAAAATAGAAATGTTTCATGCATTATTCAGGGCAAAGTGTAAAAACAAATATGAAATAAATTACATTGCATGTAGTCATTTCACATGCAATAATATGACAAAGAAATGTTTAATTATATAAACAATTTATTATTATTAAATCCTGGTCCTTTAATGATAAAATGAATGTTTTTTGCGATATTGTTAAATTATTATAATGTATTCACAACTGTGTCCGTCGTTGAAATTTTACTATACCGTTCATTTGTCCATATAATGTTTGTTTACATAAAACTTGTTTTGCCACTGAATCGTCTCATTTTAACTATAACGGGAAAATCTTGTTCCTGACTACAATCTTTGCTATAGACATATCTTGTCTCACGGACAGGATTGATTGGTTGGTATAGGGTTTAAGGTCACTCACTATTTCACCTATTTCATGACAGTCAGTTTTTGTGGTGGAAGAAGCCAGATTGCCCGGAGAGAACCACCGACCGTTGGCAGGTATCTGACATACCTTATCACTTACGATTGTAAGTCTAATGCATTTTTTTGTAATGTACAAAGTGGGCGCGAACTCACATCGAAGTGGTAATAGACTACAGTGGTTGTATAGGTATTAGAACTACCTTAACAACTCGGCCACCCAGGCCCCCTCACGGACAAGGGGATGAATGCAAGGCATAAGAAGCTTGCTAAGTCGACGAGCCTTGTTTCACAGACAGTAGGATGCATGCATGTGAACATGTCCTTTTTATTTCTCAAGTCTGCATTTTTTTTAATTCATTACCACCGCTGATCCCTCTACTCGTTTACTGTTAGTAGCCTAGTGTATCAACAGCTCATTTTCCATGACTGATACGAAAACTGACATTGTTGAAAAGTATATTTTAAGTTTAGAAATTACCGGACTAACAAACACCGACTGTGATAGATCTAGATTTTTGAGGTATGAGCTAAGCTCATTGTTGAAGGCCGCATGGCGACTTCAAGATGAAGTACAACCATAAAAGCGTTGTTCCTTTGCTTGTGTTTACCATGTATTTGTAGAGACTTTGTCTCATGTGCATTTACTCCATATCCTTTCATTCATTATTTTCACTGGCAGTGTTACAGGGGCCACGCGTGGAGCAGACCATGATTACACTTCCTGAACACCTAGAGATAATTTTTGCTTTTTCAGAGGGGGTTCACAGTGTCAGTGTTTTTGTTTTCTTTGTGTTTTGTATGTCAATCTGTTCTTTTTAAGTTTTTTCTTCGTTGATTATGTTTGCGGTACAGATTTGTCCTTGCAATTGGCTTTAACTTACAAACACT
Source organism: Modiolus philippinarum (assembly GCA_002080025.1). NCBI lineage: Eukaryota > Metazoa > Mollusca > Bivalvia > Mytilida > Modiolidae > Modiolus > Modiolus philippinarum. The sequence goes on along the minus strand of MJUU01014047.1, from coordinate 66,383 downwards.
TTTCAAACTTTCACCTTGGTTCTGTTTGAGGGTTAGAGAAGTAATATGCACCATTAATTTTTGTTGTTTTTGTCTACGGGTTAGAAAATGACAATAAACAATCAGCAACCCAACATATATTTGAACATCATATTTTAACTGGATGTGTGACGTGTGTCATGCGTGAAGTACTCTACAGTATCTAATGAGGCTTCAAGTTTTTGTAGGGGTTCACACTGTTAGTCCTTAATTTTTATAGAGTTCTCGTTCATTTTTGTTCATGCTGTTTCAATTCATGATGGATATGAATTGTCGTGATTTAGGAGTTTTGAAATTCCCCCTTTCCCCATTTTTGCTTCGCTATTCATTTGGCGACGTATATTGATTGCGGGTCCTCTTAATGTTTTGATTTGTTTGAGACATTAGCTGTCAAAACGGTCCCCTACTTGAATATCTGAATACTTCCTTGTTACTTTTTTGAAGGTTTAACATAATCTGTCAAATTATATCTTTTCACTTAACTAATCCTTTGTTTTTGCTTTTTCAATTGCGTAAAAAAGAACATTAATATGACTTTATATATATCAAGTTTCATTTTTGACTGAAACTTTGAGGTATTGGAGGGTAGATTAGGGATAATTTTCCTCCGTAATAATATAAATAATAATATTTGTATGTCGAAGATTACATTACATTTTGCCTGATGTAAAGGGAATACTCAATTTGGATTCAGTCTATAAAAGCATTTCCACATCTATGTTAAAATAAATCCTTAAACAAACCTCTTATTGGCGCAATTTAAATAATTTGACAGAAATATTGTCCCGTTGCAATAAGACATTCGAATTCGAAAATTATTTTGTTTCGTAGGAAGTTGACAATTTTGGTCATATTGTGTCCTATGCACAAAGTATTCCGTGGACTACAACAAACTACTTCAGAAACTTTACTAGCAAAAATATAGTCATTAGAAATGGGAACATCGGCATCTTTACAAAATAAAAGCCAGAATGTCTGTAAATTATGTGCTACTAAAACATCTAATTCATGTCAGTGTCTTGACTGCGATATTCTGATGTGTACTAAATGTAAGGAAAGAAAGCATCCAAAGCTTCAAAATGCAACTAGCCATAAAGTTATTCTTTTAAAAGATATTAGGCAAAAGAGTGAGGACGTTGATTTAAAAAGTTTTAAATGTCACCCAGGAAGTGGATATGTCAAGTACTGTACTGTATGTGACCAGCTGGTATGTCATCAGTGTATTGCAAATATACACGGCAACCATATCTTGGATGAGGTAACTCATGAATACGTCAGAAAAATTTCACAACTCAGGAATTGGATGGATCCAGAAGTGCCATCCGAAGAAGAGGCAATTATAAACTTCCTAAAAAAAGATGAGACTGCCAAATATGATAAAGTGAAGAATCTAATTATGCTTCAAAATATATTTTTGAAAAATAAAATTGATGAGTACACTAATAAACTTCTAGCAGACCTTAGAGAAAAATGGAACACATTGGTCGATACTGTTAACGAAGCAGAAAAAAGAGTCATTTTGACAAGGATAAATGAAGCAGAAAAAATTGAACAAATCATAAACTCAAATAATGTTGAGCAGATCTTCAAAGAAAGCAAACGGATTGGAAATTCCTTAAAAGAACCACTGCAGGCGATTTCAATTTCATGCCCGATTTTTGAACCTGGAAAAATACAAGAGAGTAACATAGGAACTTTAGCAGAGATTTCATTACAAGCAGTTCAACCTTATACCACTGACACTATTGCACTGGGATTCGTAGAGCCATGCGTTGATGCACTATGGATTAGTGATCAAAAAGTCCTGCAAAAAGTACAGCCTGAAGCGGATACACTTAAAGTTCTCGCCACCCACTCTGACATCCATGTTGCTGGTATAGCAGTTACACCATCTAATGACGTACTTGTATGTGTTTCAGAATCAGTGGTAAAGACTATTGGGAAGGACGGTCGTTTAAAAGATTCGAAGTACAGCGTATACCCATTCGAGGCGACAGTAGTTCATGTGACAAGAAATTGGGAAGTTTTAGTGGGCGCTGTAGCAATATTTGGAAATTCACTTCAACCTATTCGACAAGAAATTCTAATTTTGTTCGACAAAGAGGGAAAAAATAAAACAATACTCGGAGATAACGGTAACTATAAATCTATATTTGTAACTATTGAGAGAATAACTGCTACTCAAGATGGAAACATTTGTGTTTTAGATACATTACTTAATAAAGGTAGAGTAGTTGTACTTGATAAGGAAGGATCTGTCCTCAATATCTATTTTGGACATCCCGATATCAACACAGAAAGCGAACCGTTCTTTCCAGCCTCCATAGTAACCACTCCATTAAACAGAATCCTTGCACCAGACAGGGATACAGGGGTTGTTCATGTACTAAACAATATTGGACAATTATTAACACACATTGTGACACTATATATTGGAATAAGAACTTCTTTAAGTGTTGCCTTCACTGTCACTGGAAAAGTCTTTATTGGAGCAACTGGTCGTAAAAATGGTAAATGTGCAAAACTATTTGAAATAAAACTATCAGAATGCTAAATAAATGCCTCTAGGTATTTTGTGTTCAAATGTTTTGATTTGATATGTACTGAAGCGGCAATAGATGTCTGAATAGAAAAAAGAAGGGAAACGGGTAATGTGTCAAAGAGACAACGACCCAAAGGGGAGTAATAAAAACTCAAAGCCACCATAAGATCTTCAATGACTACTAGCAGTTAACTGACATGCCACCTCCAGACCCATTACTAACTGACAAAGTAAGTTATGTACCCTCAGTATACAGCTTCCACAAAGACCATTTGCAGATCTTCGGATGTTATTTGAAAACTTACTACATTTAAAATTTGAGAAAATTTTGTGTAAACTACAGAGTATCTCCTTCACGCAGAGCCCTGTCCTTAGCTGATTTTTTGTTATTGCCGGCAAATCTAGTATCATTGATTTATACCTAATTGTTGTAGGTATTTTTTATGCTGCAACAATTTTGTATTTTCTTAATGAATTAATTGCATCCACCCTTGTTGTCTGCTGCACAGAGGGTACCAAATCATGCTACTTGCTGTGCTTTTAACACGGGATATGTATGACTTTATTCTTATTCTCTTTTAACTACATATGAAAAAGAAATGAAATGTGGTAAATATCAAGGAGACAACATCCCATATCCAGGTTAAAACGACAAAAAACAAAACATCTAGGGGTCACCATATGTTCTTCAACACAGTGAGGAACCTCACACCATATAGTAAGCCCTAAATGGCCCCGAAAAGGTAAAAATTGAATTATAAAAGAACCATTTTAATTTGTTGAATGATCATGATGATATATATTTGACCACACTCGCTTCAACAAATTACAATATTCATAACTTATTACAGTTTGGTTTGTTGTGTCTAATCATATATGTTTGTACTGTTATATGCCTCTATGGGCCAGTGATTTGTTAATAAATATTACTTACTTACTTACTTATGCATCTTTTGGTTCTTGGTCTCCCAAATATTTATATTAATTTTCATGCAGTTTTTTTTTATTTATTCCTTTAAAAACACACACATACACACAAACATTTATGGATATTCTCTTAATAGTACTGTTAAATTGATTATGACATTTTTGGTCCTTCTGGGAAGGACAGCGTACATTAAATTACATTTTCAACTACACTTCAACCACTTTTCTACGTGCATCATATGAAAACATATTTCGAGAGATAAGGGTATAAGGGTTTTTACACGGTGGGGGGGGGGGGGNGGGGGGGTCACTTCAAATAGAATTGGGTACAGGGCTGCCGCTGGCATTTTGAAAATATCCCCCTTTCATATAGTGGGGGGGTCACTTCAAATAGAATTGGGTACAGGGCTGCCGCTGGCATTTTGAAAATATCCCCCTTTCATATAGTTACCCCAAAAATATCGCCCATTCATATGGTTTATTTAAAAAATAACCAACCCAACTATATAGTAAAAATAAGAAAACAAGTAAATGCACATTAGGAATATTCTTAAACATCAATTAATGATAAACTTTGTTAATTACAGAAACCACTAGAGAATCTGACCAGATTCGGTTATTTTACGACCCATTGATATACACGATGTTAAAAATTACTCCCCATTCATATAGTTGACAACTGCAAAAAAAAATATAAAAAATAAATAGACTCATTCCAGCGGCACGTCTATATAGGAAGTGACCCCCCCCCCCCAAGTTTTAATGCTGGCGAAATTGGCAAACAGAATTCATGCATCTCTATGTTTTTTCATCGCAGATCGGATTTTAGTTTATCATATATTTTAAATAAAGGAAAAATGGTTCAATTTTTTACAGTAGTTTCTTCAAGTCATTTAAGATTTTTTTCTGCTTCTACACTTGTTTGCCATAACCAGATAAAACGCAAAAGTTTGATATTAAAAGTATCACATATAATTCTTACAATAGATTTTATGAAGCGAAGACAGATGTTTGACCTTTTTAATATGAATTATTTACAGTAGTAACCGTATTGTTTGCAACATTGCAATGGACATTTACAAAAGGGTAGTTATTATATAATTTTGAATAAGTAGAGCGTGTATGAATAGATTTTGTACAATACATTTAATACACCTTTAAAACTATGGTCTCGTGAGCTGAACTTGTATCGGTTAGCGGACAAAGTCTGCAAAGCATTCTCTATCATAAACGGGCAACATCTGATATTAATGGTTTCTTGATACGTAATCAGACAAAAATGACGAAGCAAATTTTATTTCATAGTTTCAGAGGAGAGGAAACGTGTTTTTGCAGTAGGGGCTCTATCAACCATGTGCCTATAGGAACCCATGTTAACAAGAAGATCAGAATGGCATGTTCAATCTTGGTGGGGATCCTTTCTCACCTCATTCCGATTACATTTTGTTCATTTCATTCAATATCAGATAATCAAGATGTTTTTTTACATAGGGTCCTATATTTAACTTTGTTCTACACATACTACCTGTGTAAAATTGGATTGGAACGAAATTAAATAATTGAACTTCCATATGTCCATGGGTACCCAAACCTCCCCCCTTTATCTGTCCCGTTTCACAATAGTTTAGTAAACATACGAATAAAACCCAATACTGGTAGATGTTACAGTAGTCACCTTATGTGACTCTGTTTTTTTGAGAGTTCACACTGTTAGTGCTTTAGTTTTTTTATGTTGTATATGTAGTGGTTGTGTGTTTTTTGGGTATGTAGTGTCTGTGGTCTTCCGTCTTCTGGTGTTCTTGATTTTGCCTTGTCTCTGGACTGTGATTTATGTAATCTTTTGCTTTTTTTCCTTCGGTATTCTACTGCCGTTGTTTTGAACTTCCACACATGACTTCTGTCAGTTTTATTAAATTTGCTCAAGTATTTTCAGAGAACATTCTTTAAGTGTGAAAAACTAACAAAAATGGACGACAGACATAAAAATATTTCTTATTTAGTTTATTTGCCATACATAAAAATGTCTCAAAAAGCAAGTGCATGTACCAAAGCACTTGAAGACAGGTAATCATAAGATTCTGGATATTTAGTATGTGTTTGGCGATGCCTCAGTTTAATGGTCATCACTATTCATGTAGAAGATTACTTTGTAATTTTTAAAAGCAAATAATGGCTACTTTGAGTAATCAAACAAAAGAAAGTTACTATTATTTCCCAATATGTTATCTGTTGCTAGTAGTTCATATATGTTCGTCAAACTCATGTGCAACATTTAATACTTTAATATTGGTTATTTCATTAAGATTTTAAAGCCTAAGAAAACCATTTGTTTCTCTTGTGTGATTGTTTTTTCTTTTCGGTTCCTGGTTACTGTATATGGCAATATGCAATTGCCCTGTTGACAGATCCGATTACTATGTAACGCAATTACATGAGGGAGAACAGGAAACACCTACAATGGCTGAAAATTATAATTACATGCCACAATCTGCTATGGAACTACACAAGAAAAACACAAATAAGACATATTACAAACGTAAACAACGATAGGAACTCGGGACAGTCGCACTTGGTACCGGCACTAGCAAAAGCCAGCGGTAGGGTTAAACCGGTTTATGGGTACCAAAAACCTCCCCCTTTAGCTGTCCCGTTTCCCTATAGTTTAGTAAACATACGAATAAACCCCATTAACTGTAAACTACTATTTCCGTGACCACAATCTATGACATTACGTCATTTTGAAAGATGGGTCAAGGGGTGCTCGCCGCTACACTGCCGGCTAGCTAAAGAAGCATAGTCTGCTGGTAAAACACCGTCGAACTACGGAAGAAAAATCAAACTCAAAACTTCCCGCAGGATTTGGTCAAGAATCATCATATATTTCAGTAGACATCCGCAGTATCAGTGAGAGGCCAGTATGTATTTAAATTTTTCAGGTCACTAGATCTCAAAGCAAATTTAACGGATGCATGCAGAGTATCTTGTCAATATCCCCTATTACGTAAAGAATGTAAGTTACGTCCCAGCTTTTCTGAATTTTCTGGATCTTTATTACGTAAAGAATGTAAGTTACGTCCCAGCTTTTCTGGGTTTTTAATTACTTTCTGGCATTTTTTAACAACATAACCGTACAAACAAGGATTATAAATGCCCTTAGTAATAAGCTGTTTGCGTGTAACGCCATATTTAGATAATAAATATTCATATCTGTTATAAAACTTCTTAAAGGTACTCAACAACTTATGAAATCTGTAACCCCGTTGTAAAAGTTAAGCTGTGAGAGTAAGGTTTCGTTCATTAAAATCGTCAAGAGTAGAACAAGTACGTGCGAATCGTACTAGTTAAGGAATGTATGATGGAACTTGAGGGATGTCGCCGTCAAGAAAATGGAAATTAGTTATAGTGAAATCAAAATCATCCCTTTTATCATATATTTTAGTTTTTATTTTACCACCGTCAATAATGATAGTTAGATCCAGAAAAGGGCAGTATTTGAAATCATTGTTAGCTTTATTTAATTTCAGTTCTTGTGGATAAATAATGTCTACATTATCTAAAAACTGTGGATTGTCAATAGAAAGGATATCGTCAATTTACCTGCTGTTATAATTGAAAATAGAAATAAGCTTATCACTGTTTTGTATGGTTCCGTTTTGAAGTTTTTTTGTGAAGTCTCTTTTGTATAAAGAAAATCACAATAACCAATCTGCTATCAAACAGATCTTTCAAAAAAAATATTTTCCTCACTGTGCTGTTAACAGAGCAGGACATGCTTACCCTTCCGAAGCACCTGATGTTACTCTCAGTTTCACCGGAGTTCACACTGTGAGTGCCTTTGTTTTGAATATTGTGATTTCTATTTCTGTGCTTTGTGTCTGTCTAACGTCATTGTTTTGTGTCTGGCGCCATTGTTTTCTGTGTTCCCGTTTTGGCCATGTCTTTGGACTTCGATTTTTGTGGATTTCCCTCCTTTGTTCCTTCGGTATTCTACTGCCGTTGTTTTGTAACAGAACAGAAAAAGATCTGCAATAATCTGCATATTATCTCTTTAATTTATTATTGTAAATATATCTTATGTTACTCTGGTGTGATAATATCAGAGTATGGTCTACAAAGTAGAGATATAGACTTAGTAGCAATAAAATGAAATAAAATTTATTCAGCTAATCAATTTATCCAGATTCCGTTGAGAAAGTATATATCTCATAACCCAGTCGACTGTTATACATACCAATTTATTTAATTTCTTTAAGATCTGGACAACGCAGACGATCTCACACTACACTCTCATCTTGAAACTTACATGCGGGACAAAACAGGAAAATTACAACAAAATGCACCTTCAACTGGAAGTAACAGAATTACCAAGAAAACAAAAGTAACGTCATACAATATTCAACTCTTCATATACAGATAAATAGGATACATCTTGAAAATACGTCATCTTTTACTTGCCTTGGTAGCATCGTTTACAAGGGGTATCTCTCTCGTACATAGCTCTGTCCTAGTAAGTAGGAATTTTGGATTTTCTTTTTAGATGCTATTTATTATTTGTTCTCCATCATCTTTGACACGTATTTTGGTTTATGGGTTTTCGAATGTTTTTATTTGATCTGCACTGAAGAGACACAAGTTGTCGAAATGCGCATATGCAGAAACAAAATTAAGTAAGGTCGGTATTTTGTTATTCATATGATGGTGGGTCAGATAAAGACTTAAAGCACAGAAAAAAAGAAAAAGGTAAAGGAGAATGTTCAAATTTTGGTAACATCTGAAAGAACTCTAGCATTACAAGAATTCCAAAATCAAATTTTACAGTAGCTGTGTGCTAACAGTTATTTAAGTATGGGAGAGAACTTATGTCGCAGAATCCTGGAGAATGACAGAAATGGATGCCACGTAAGATCTCATACAAAGAGTTTTACGAAACTAAAACAAAAAAACAGGCTCAATTGAATTGAAAACATTGCTAAGGAGAAAACTATGGAGGTGAATTGGTCATGTGTTCAGAAAATTGACAAATAGCTTAAGTAGCCATGAGAAGGATATCAGAAGGGAAGAAAAACAAAGACTCCCCCCCCCCAAAGAAAAACAACTCACTGGCGGATTATGGAAGCCGAAATGAAGTAACTTGCAAGTATTGAAAATCGCTGAAAAAGAAGGTACACAATAGAGAGGGATGGAGAATCAAAGTTCTTGTCCTTTGTACATTATGAAACAACAAGGACTAGGTGGGTAGGTAGGTAGGTAGGTTATAAGTTGTTAATGGTGTTTGTGTACTGATATTTGTGATCATTTCCCTAAATTTATTGTCAATTCAGAAATAAGGCACGAAACAAAATACAAATTTCATTCACATCATTGACTACTAACCATAATGCAAACAAGTAATGGTAGGTTTTGAATTAGACATCTTAAACCAACCCAGGATCTAATCACTATCAAAGTTACTGATGTAAACTGACAAACAGAAATGAAAATGTTTCTGCTGATTTACCAATTTTATTGCAAAACTTGGAAATTCTGTCATTGGAATCGAAATTGGCACGTGCTAACACTACATTTCTTTAAAAGTACCTGTCTAAATTAAGTAGATTTATTGTAAATAACAAAGTACCGAAGTTACTGTAAATTTACTTTTCGTACATGACCATTTCTAAATTTATTTTGCCATTTATTGGATTGTCCCTTTTTTGTTAATTATCATTTATGTTTATTGTTTATTTATTATTAATATTATTTCATTGGTGTCTTCCTCGAATGCGAACATTTTATATTTTACATATTCCTTGAATGCCAACAAAATAATTTCTATAGATGCTTATACAATATAGGGTGTTTTTATAAGAATTTAGACATTAATTGAAACACTAATTAATCGGTAAAAAAAGATGAATATCATTTACAATATTTTAAAGATTTATTTCGTGAAAAATGTCAAATAAATGAAATATTGTATTTAAATAATGAAAAATGAAAAAGAAATACACAAGCATGACTAAGTTATGACTAAGTTCTAACTTATAAAAATATGTAAGAAAGAATTTCAATATAATTAAACAAAATACTCATTTTTTGTATTTGAACTGACATTATATTCCAATATCTTAGTCTGATTCAGCTCCTATTAAATAGCTGACTGAGTCTAACAGTGAGGAACTGGGCGTTGTTGTAATAAAGGGATGGTATGGGACAATGCGTACTTAGACTAAACAGAGTCCCGCTACTTAGTCAGATTGAATTATTAAGGCTGTAAATGTATATTGCTAATCTGTACACATAAGCACAAAACAGGTATCATGACTACATTTACTGAGTTATTCAAAACCCATTGTTTGCACAATTACCAATGCTACTTCTTCCAGATCTAGGCAAAAGTAACAACACAAAAAATTCTTTGCTCAACCAAAAGAGTCCATAAATGATCAAGCTGTACTTTATCTTTCAATAATCATAATAATATACAAACACAAAATAACTGTCGACATCTTCATAACTATATCATGATAAAAGTAAGATATACTGGTGTGAAGAATCTTTATTGGCCCTGGTCGACAATCAACCCAAAATAGTAGTAGTTTCCAGCATTTATTTTCTGACTATGGCTTATGCACATCTCAGCGTTCAATTTATGCAGCTAGCGAACAACATCTTCTCAGTTGTGTACTATGAAATTTTGCTAGACATATGTGCTAAATATATACAGTAAAGTTGATAAAAATATTTCAAAAATAGCAAGTACAAAAAGCTTAAAAATAAACAAAATACACATTAGTATGGCAAGTAGATTTTGAAAGAGCGTTTCAAAAAACAGTTGTGCTTATTCCTTTTTAATACAAAAAAGTACACAAATAAGAACAAATTCATACTCTGAAAAACTATGAATAAAAAAATATAATTATATATATATATTAATTTATTTACTGAAGTGAAGCCAGTCCAATTGGTTTATTCCTCGAATGCCAATAGTCTTTGATCTACCGACAATTTACCTGTAAAATTTTGTTGGCATTCAAGGAATGGTGTCAGATATTTGTCCAAACAAATGTGCATGCTTAAAATAACAATTTCTCTTATAAGATCTTGTAAATTGGACTGGCTTCATTTCAGAAAATAAATAAAATTATATTTTTTTATATAAATATATTTTTTTAGGTATGAATTCGTTCAATTGTATTTACATTTTTTGGTATTTTATTGTCAGGAATAGCACAACTTAATGCGCTATCAAAATCTATTAGTAGTATAAGATGGTTTATACTACTTCTATTTGCCATATTGATTCTTTATTTGTTCTTTATCAATTTCACTGTAAAATATTCAGCACATAATTATGTTCTAGCAAAATTTCATAGTAATCCATATGTAGAAGGAAGAAGTTGTTGTGTGCTACCTTTTCAGACGGTTTTGCACGAATTGCATGTTTAGTTGTGCCATGGACTATTTATAGTTCCTGGTTGTGCATAAACCATATAAAAAAAAACGAATGCTGAAAACTACTACTATTTTGGGTTAATTCGACCATGGCCAGTATATCTTATATTTATCATGATTACATGGTTATGCAGATGTTGACAGTTATACGCAATTTGAAATGGTCTAATCGTTGATAAATACAGACCCAAAATATGGAACATAGACTAACATCTGGGAATGTCCTCGTGCAAAAATTCTAAATTTGTGAGCTAAAATGGAATTAAATACTTTTGATAACCAAAATGAAATTGTGCTTATGTCTACAAATTAGTAATATACAATCGAACTAAGTAGCGGGGCTCTGTTCAGTCTAAGTATGCATTGTCCAATTCCGTTACTACATTCCAACAACGCCCAGTTCCCCATTGCTTGACTCAGTCGGCTGAATCAGACTAACTAAGATATGGGAATTTATTCAGTTGAGATGTGACCTGTCTAGTTCTTATGGATTCCTTTCGGTTCAAATACAAAAAAAAAAATCAGTATTTTGTTAAATAATATTGAAATTCTTTGTTATATTTTTTTTTATAAATTAGAGAATAATGTCAAGTTTCAATGACAATTTTATCATGTCTTTGTATGTTTTTTTTTCATTTTCATAATATTAATAAAAAATTGATTTATTTTACATTTTAAAGTCAATAAATCTTTAAAATGTTGTAAGTTTCAGTGAATTTTCACTTACTTTTACCTATCAATTAATGTTTCAATTAAGTTTTAATTCTTATAAAAACACCATATATTGTATAAACATCCTTTGAAATTATTTTGTTGGCATTCAAGGAATATGTAAAATATAAAATGTTGGCATTCGAGGAAGACACCGTCCAATTTACAAGACCATTGTTTTTTTAAGCATGCACATTTGTTTGGGCAACTATCTGACACCATTCCTTGAATGCCAACAAAATTTTACAGGTAAATTGTCGGTAGATCGAAGAATGTTGGCATTCGAGAAATAAACCATTTTATTAATCTCAAATTTTGTTTGTCTTATGATTTGTTTTGTTGTGTTGACAAAATTATTTTTCTGAAAATTTCTCTCTTCCAAACCTATTAGTAACGGATCTTAAGTAAATACTTAAAATGACTGGGTTACAATCCTTCTTTAAATTTTTCCACCTTTTTGTTATTTTGTGATTTTATGGTACAAGAAGCTAAAACTTAAATATCTCAAAATTTTAATTCCCTTCTTAAAAGCTCTTTCTTTCCGTAAGCTTCTTGTGTTTATGATTTGCTCTCTTTCCACTCGAACACATTTAAGGTAAAGATTCAAGAAGTGACAAAATAGCATTCCCGTTTTGACTTTTTTCTTTTTCTGATAAAATATATTTTCAACTTTTTATTTCTCTTTTTGATAATTTTCTTTAAATTTGTAAAGTTTTTTTTTCATAATTGGTAAAAGAAAAGAAAATTCATCAGCTCAGACTTAGTTTTCAAAATTTGTATGGGAATCTGGTATTTTTTTTATGATGGCTTGACGTTATTATACCCCTGTCTACTCCTCTCTATGCAACGACACGAAAACACACCGACGATAACATGTTTTTCCTAGAAATTGAATGTTATTGTTTTCCTTAATATCGAATAACTAAATACCGAAGTTACCGTGAATTTAGTTTCTGCATATGCGCATTTCGACAACTTATGTCTCTTTAGTGCAGATAAAATCTAAGCGTTTGTAAGATATAGAAGTAAAGAATTCTAATTTGGATTAAAAAAAATTCCTAGAGTTGTTCAAAATGCATTTTTTGTCAGACAATTTGCTGTCCTTATCTTTATCTCTATTTCCAACTTTTTCTTGCTTTGTCTTGTTGTCTTTTGCTTCCATTTCGGTTGGAACCCCTCTTTTCTGAGAATAAAATGTCTTGCAGAATTGACGCAAAATTGACCAAAATCCCTATTGTCTGTTGGAAAACGCGACCTCCGAGTTCGACAAAAATATTGTCGATGAAAACTTCTAACATTTTGTAATTCATTATACCCTGCAAGGTAATTAATAAAGTTTAATGATAATAGCATACAACCTTCACATAAATTAAACTTATACCTATAAATCAGTGAAGCATGAAGTTAGTTGCATGTGTCAATATTTATACTATTGTTTGGTTATCTTTATCCTAATGTGTATCTATATGTTGTGTATAAATTGTAATTTTGTACAAATCATAATTAAATTTGTACCAAAATTTTGTTCAAATTATAATTTGTATTTTCAGTTTGTACAAAATACAATTTGTACAAAATTAGCCCAAAAATCACTTATAATTTGTACGAAATCTTTCATCATTTGCTTAACCTTATTTGAACTGATGAATTAGGCAAAATAAAAAAAATACATCAGCTTCTCAGGCTCCTGCCTCATCTCTTTTCTTGGAAGTGATTTTACTTTTTTATTCAAGTTTCAAATAAAAAAAAAGAAAATCACCTGCCTCGTCACCTTTTGGGCGTTTCAGAAATGTAAAAAGATGCCTCATCATGATTTTGAAACAAAAAAAATCTTCTCCCTCCCTGCCTCATCATTTTTTAAGAAAAATGGCCTGAGAATCTAATCATTATTTTTGTATGGCCTTACTGGAAATATGATTTATTTTAATAAACATGTAATAGAACACATCAGACAATTTTACTAAATTTTGTACAGTTAATTTCAAGCCACACAATTATCATCAGAGCAAGTCATGAATTATGACAATAAATATTACAAACATGAACATAATGTTATTAATACAATTGAATTTCCATAGCTCTAACATTCTTTGAAGGAATTCATGAAAACAGTTAGAGTTAAAGGGCAGTTCGAACTATCAACTTGGAATTATGTTAGAAACTTAAAATGTAGGGTTGTTTTACTGTATAATAAATTTTGCCCATGCCCACAGGTTGAAGTTTTTTTTCTATGAAGGATGTATACTATTATCGTTGTACTTTACATAAATACACATTAGCGTCTAATTAAACAAAAATCATCACGAAAATTTATGCATGCTTCCCACTACATGCTTCAATGATCATTGAAAAAGGGGATAGTATGAGGTTTACTCTTAAGTTTTTTTGTAAAGGATGTATGCTATTATCATGAGACTTTATATTAATGTACATCAATGTTTAATTAAACAAAAATCATTATAAAAAAATATCCATACTACCAACTTCATGTTTCAATGATCATGGAAAAAGGGGGATAGTATGAGTATGAAAAAGAAAGGAAAATTATGTGAATGTCAAGGAGACAACATTCCATCTCCAGGTTAAAACGACCCTAAACAAAGCATCTAGGGGTCACCGTACGGTCTTTAACTTAGTGAGGAAGCAAGCCCTAAATGGCCCCAACTAAAAAAGTAAAAAAGTGAATAAATCAATGGAGACAAACACATCCAGTGACCCGAATGTCAAGAAACTAAATTTTATCAGAAGACAAGGACATTTGAGCTTCAAATGCTGATTTTGTGACGTTTATAATTTTTGGAATTTAATAATTATTTTCAGAAAAAAAATCTCTTTTTTTATAAATCTATACAAATTAAAATTGTAAGTGTTTTCAAAATAATTCTGAAACTTTCAGTTATACAAATTTTGGTGACTTAAAATAAATGCTTAATGAGAGTTTCCAATAATATATTTATTTAGAGAAAAATATTTCATAAGTTCAACAGTATAGACGAAATTTATTTATTTCTTTCTTTTTATATGTAATTATGTGAGGAGTTATAGTGCTATATGCAGGAAAATGTAGTGCAACGTATATAATACAATCCAAATTGTGTGCAGTATAACTAGTAGAGCAATTTCTGAAATGAAAGAATTGTGAAGTCTATTAAATACAGCGTCGTGGATTTTTCGAGCATAAGCAATTCTTCTATGTCCTTTTTCTGTGTGGTGACTGAAAGGGTCTTTCAATCCATTTTTTTTTTTTTGCGGTCAAAATAAATCCAGTAGCTGAAGATCATTTCTCTCGAAAATCCTGTAATATTTTACCAAAGGATATGGAGTAAATGAACATGAAGCTTTAACACATATGTTAACTCTCAACGCAATAATTGTAATGAGCTGTAAGGCCATTCTCATCAGCACTAGAACCCAAACATAGGAAATCCATAATTTCAACAACAAAAAAATGTTTAAGATGCATAAAATCAAACGAAATCCGAATGATAAAATATAGCTAAGGACAAAATTACGATGGAGTGAGTTAAACCTTAGGTTTTAGAATTTACATCAATTCAGATAATAGTAATTGAAGAAAGTGTACACATGAGATATTATCTCATGTGCAAGTACACCATATATAAGAAAAATAAAGAGCATACATCTCTAACTCGGGGAATTGTTTTGCCAACTCCACACTGCATTAAAAGACAAACTCCTGTTTTAAATAATTTACGAAATAGTACGGAGTAAATGAACATGAGACTATCACACATATGTTTACTCTAACTGCAATAATTTTAATGAGCTGTATGGCCATTTCGGAAATTAATGCCTCATCAGCAGCACTAGAACCCAAACATAGGAAATCCATAGTTTAAAAAAAATGTTTAAGATGCAAAAAACCAAACGAAATCCGAATAACAAAATATAGCTAAGGACAAAACTACGACTAAAATCTGATTTAGTATTCTGACGTATAACAGCAAGAATAATAAAAAAAAAAAATATTTTCTATGTATTTTCGAGTAAACGTATGCGGGGAATTCAATGTCTAATACTTGTTAAAAGCTTGGTAACCTAGGCTGAAAATGTACCATAAAGTGTTCCTGTGCAAGGTCTAGCCATTTATGAAAAGATGCCTTACTGACCCTTTACCTTTAATATCTGATTTTATGTGCACTGAAGATACATCTAAAAGACGGATTTTAAATTTTCTTTAGTCGAGGCATATATTTTTCTGTGATTGTCATTTATTGACACTGCTCTTATTCGCTCTTTGATTACGAATTAAAATTTAGAATTTGGCAGCTATTCATATACCTTCACGCGTACAAAATGTTTTTATGAAACCCGATGCAAATTTCGGTGTGATCAGACATTCTGCTAGAACAAATAATTAATGAACCGAATCATTTAAGACTTGGCAGAGAGCAAATAACACAAAGAACCTTAAAGTAACACCCAAATAAGCAAATGAGAAAAATATGGTCATATAATGATTAAAGTGGTACTTTTTACTTGCAGCAGTAAGATAAGCGTTGTTCCAGTACCTGCCCCAGGTATTCTTTTTTCAAGGAAATCCAGGGGAATTAGCCCAAATTATAAAATTGATCGTACTCCCCACATTATTAATCATTCATTGTTTTTTTTTCAATGATAAACATTTCTGGCTTTATTTTTCAACTGTTTTATTTCTGGAAAGACATATCATACGCAAAAAAAATGAGAAATGCTTTTCTGCTGTGTAACTATAAGCTATACCTCTATTATAGTGTAACAATTTATACTGTTATGGTGATTACTGAGGTGTAAAATAGTTCAAATAGATTTTCACGTTTTCACAAAATTATAATGTACCAGTTGGTCGACCGGAACAAGAAATAGGAAACTAAGACGCACTATATATTTGTCATAGATAACTACTGTAATTGCAGCGACGCTGATACGAAAGTATTTAGGGCCAAATATCAAAATTCAAAAATAATATATTTATTCATAAATATGCACATTTATTCCCGAGAGGGCTGGCGGCATGAACAAAAATACAAATAAAAATACATTACACAAAAAGAAAAGACAAAATACAATAAACGTATGCAGTCTGGGGGCCCATTCCTCAATATAATTGACTTTTTAATAAATGGAGCAATATACGACATGCATTCACAAGACGACATTTATTTTTGCAAGTTGCAGATTTTTATTCAGTTGTAAAATTCTGGGCAAATTTTACTTATATATATATTTTTTATAATTCTTTTCGCTCACTTTCACACTTCGGAAATATGAAAAAATAATGAGTTTCATTTTCAATTTCATTTAAATCAAAGTATTTACAAATTTTATTTTCTCTTTTGATATTATTATATCTACCTCTCTCAATTTCCAAGAAATGACCTACTACTACAAGACTGAAACTTAAATATGTGGCGGAAAAATTTAGTATGTTCTTGACTTTATTTATAGTACAGTATACATGTCTTGAATTGACTGAGTTATAGAACTTTGAAATTTAAGCACTTATAACAATTTTTATTGATCTTCTCACGAAATGTTATCACTATGTAATTTTTTCAATAAATAAGGATTAAATTATAAAAAGAAAGCATTTCCCCTAGTACATGTACTTTATTTGCTGTACATATAAATAACAAAATACTAAAGTTATTGTTAGTTTAGCTGGTGTATATGCGCATTTCGACAACTTTTATATCTTCAGTGCAGATCGAACATTTGGAAATACCTAAATATGTGAAAAGATGATACCAACAATATGAATTAATTAGTATAGCCAAAATCAGCCAAGGACAGACCTGCATGAGATGGAGATACTCCTTAGTTTTAAACAAAATTCGGTTAATTCATATATTGCAACTTTCCAAATAAAATAGGTTTTCGGGCGTCTAAAAAATGAGAAAGGTGCCTGCATGATTCTTAGTATTAAGTTTTAAGACCTGATCTTTTCAATTCTGTGCGATAATTTTGTAATTTCCCCCATTTTAGATTGTCATCATCACTCATGTAAGTACTTTTTCTGAAATGCAAGAAAACGGAAGGCTTTAAAGAGCAAGTTAATACTGTCAGTAAAAATGTACTTAATTCGAAAACTCATTTTTTATCATTAAATACTTCAATATTGCTTATTTCATATACATTTGGAAGCTTTACAAAACCATTGATGAATCTAGGCAACTAGATTCCGATGGCTTGAATACTCTCTCCACATTCTGCTGATTGTTATTTCAAATTCAATAAAAAAAATATCAATAAGGTCAAAGGCCATCTTTTTTCTAGAACCATACATTTTCAAAGGCCAATGAAAATGTATGAAAACGTATTTATTATCACTGACAGTGAGACATTGAGGGCGAAACTCAGACAGTTTGTAATAAGAATGAAAACTATATAGATAAGTGCCCGTTTTATTCTTTATCGAAGTGCCCACAGTAACTTCGAAAAACACGTTCTGCTTAGTATATTTATTCCTAATGATATATGGTCACTACTTTGTATTTATTTATACGATTTATTTATGTGACAATATATAAAGGCAATAAGACAGTTTATGTATGTATGTATTTATGTTCAAATAATTACATTCATTCTGCTTTGTATGGAAATCAACGTATGTGATTGGTTACGGGTACTTCCGATCACTTCCGTAACTGAGTTTTATCAGTCAGTTAAACTACACCAGCGCGTGATTCCTTGACAACGACAAAAGTAAACAAAGACGGTGGAGTAATCTAGACAAAGAAATAGTGCATTATCTTGCGTGAAACTTGATTCTGTTTACGGAGTGTAATGATAAGTATTCATTGCAATATTTTGTAGTTTTATTGTCGTGTAAAAGCGTGGACCGGGCGCACATTTTTCAAATGAAGCGCTAGCGCGTTTCATTCAAAATGTGCTTCGGTCCTCGCTTTTACACTCCAGGCCATAAAATACATTGTATTGCATTCAATTCTTAAGTAATATTAAATATTGCGTCGCGTAAAAAATTCGAAGTCACTGCGAGCAAACCAACCTAACTCAAGTCTTTTCTCTTATTTATCCATTTATATAAATAAAAAATTAGCTAAATTCGGACGATTTCAGATGGAGAATTTAATGTAATTGTTTGTGCTATTTATTAGCCTTCACTCGTGCACGTGCTGATTATATTATTTTTGTCATTGTTGTTTATAGTAAACAGCTTCCGATATTAGAATAATTATTGATGGGATATTGAGTAAATGCACATGAGACAAAGTCCGTACAAATACGTGGTAAAACAATTAAGGGAACAAGATTGTTATTGTTGTTCTTCATCTTGAAGTCACAATGAGGCCTTCAACAATCAGCTTTACTCATTCCCAACAGTAAGCACCAGGTACTGCTTTGAGCTGAATGCATTGCTAGATGTCGAGCAACGGTACATCCGTGTGATTTCGTCATGGATGCAAACAGAATATTAACTGGCAAAATGTTTTTGAATCTCTGTCATCCGTTTCCCGACAAAAAGAAAAACATATGACAATCACGACATATAAATAACCACAGGGCACCAATCGAGTCGATAGTAAGAAAACTTATGAGATATGGACAGAATAAACAAGTGGTCGGCATAACGTATTTCAATTGTATTTTCATATATAAGAAGGCTTGATATCATAGTCAACGGAAATCATGTTCTTAGCTAGCTGTCAGTAACTGCAAGCATTTGTCCTGTGTGTATTGTCTTCATATTTTATGTACTTCATTGTAAGGCTACTCTTCTTGATAAGTTGGACTTTTTTCTAGTTTGATTTTTACTGTGAGTCTTTTTGTGTATTTATTTTTAGCCATTCACCACACATAGGGGGAGGGTTTGGATCCAAGAAAACGAATTTAACCCCACCGCAATTTTTGCGCATGTCCCAAGTCAGGAGTATGTTGGTCAATGGCTTGTCCTTGTCTTCTTATAAAATTTTAGTTTCTTGATATTTGGGTTACTGGATATGGTTTGTTTCCATTGATTTATTCACTTTTTTACCTTTTGGGGCCATTTAGGGCTTGCTTTCTGGTGTGAGGTTGCTCACTGTGTTGAAGACCGTACGGTGACCCCTAAATGCTTTGTTTTTGGTCGTTTTAACCTGGTTATGGGATGTTGTCTCCTTGACATTTACCCCATTTCCTTTCTTTTTCATATTTTGATATCACAAAAAAAAATATAAAGTACCAAAATTGGATACTGTATCCCAATGAAGAGTGCATACATCTCTCGAACAAGGAATCTTTTTACGGTCTCAACACAACAGTAGAGACAAACTCCAGTCTTGAGTATTAAATGAAGGGCTATAAAGTAAATGCACATGCGACAAAGTCTCTACAATAAAATGGTAAAACAAGCAAAAGACAATGTTTTGTGTTGTTCCTCATGTATGAAAGTATGAAAACCATTCAAATTTGTTTCAGAGTTCAAACAATTACTGTAAACCAACTAATTTTCGCGAGCAATTTATTTTCGCGATCTTGGCGATCGTAAAAATATCGCGAAAATATCTCTAATCCTAATACAAATACATCAGCAGAAATAAAAAAAATCGCGAAAATTCGTCGTCGCGATGTTGATTGGGATAAGCAAAACGCGAAATAAAGTAGCCGCGAAAATAAGTTGTTTTACAGTAAGCTAAGGTTAGACAATTGTGACAATGAAAGGGCAACTGGAATGCTACAGCCTGGAGCAACGCACTGAACCGTAGCTGCACATGGTGGAGTCGCTCGAAACACCATTTTGAGGCTATGGAATTGGTTTTTGCTCACAAATTAATCTGCTGGTCGTCCGAGGTATAGTAGGCCAAGAGTGTCCAAAAACAGGTATTATAGTATCACGAGATAACGTCATCTACGCAACCGAACTGAAAATGCAACCAACGCTGCCTGTAGTATCCCTGGTATCAGTCGGAGGATTGTTAGAATTTATGCAAGAATATCGTATCGGGGGCCAATTCTGACACAATGGCATTGCTATCGACGTTGTCGAAAGACGAAGTAGAAAGACGTCATTTACGAAGGTGACTGGCTTACTGGGTCTTGTACATTGACTAATCAAGTTTCGACATATTATCTCGAGTAGACGGAAAACATAAATGTATCGTAGTCGTGGTGACTGTTTTGCAGACAATGGTGATGTTCATCACGACCGTTTTGGAGGTGGAAGTATTATGAAGTAGGCAGAAAATGCAGCAAATAGACGTACAGATCTTGTGACAAATTGCGGTAGTCTGAACGCCCGAAGACACAGAAATTAAGTTCTGACATCGCATGTCCTACCTTTTATTGCAGCCAATGGTGCATTATTTCAGCAGGATCGCACATTGTAAGGTTCAATATTGACTTATATTGATGTTCTGCCTTGGTCGCCTTTTCCCCTAATCTTTCTTGTCTGACATGAAACTTTACCTAGCGATTTATAGAAATTTACTGGTTTTTTTTCAAAATTCTAACCCCCGAGTTCTAACCCCTTAAAAATACTACGGCTTCATTCCGTGTATGACACTCGGTGGATTTTGTTAGTACTGGATTTGGCTTCCTATTTCGATATTTTTGGAAGTGAGTACTTCTTTTTTTACTACTTTTGGATTATGATTTTCCATATAATTTTGATTTTAGTGCTGTGATAAGAGGTTACTCCTTGAAACACATGAGCAGCATAACTAAGTTTACTGCTTTTTATCCAACTTGGGCATTTTAGTATATTTCTTTCACCAATGGAACAGCTTTGGCATCGGCTAGACTGGCAAGTCAGAAAGAGGGCACATCACAAGAAACGCTTAATCAGCTCTGCAATACTTTTAAAGATGCAGCGAATTCCAGTGGCATTAATCAATCATTTAATTGCATCTTTTTGTCGACGTTGCCAAGCTGTGATTGATAATCGAGGCTTCCTCACCAGATAATGACTCTGAAAAACGTCAAATTTGCAGGACGCAATTTTTTTAATATTTTACATTTTGTTTCCGGACAGCCTAATTTTTCTGCGATTTTGACTTTGCATATTAGTATAAATGTATTTTTTAACAAATATATTTACCCAGAGCGTAGCGCATTGGAGCGAGGGGTGAAATAAACGAGGATTATAGACACCCATATGTAAAGCGACTGCACCGGAGGGCATGAATTATTTCGATTCTTATATGACATTTAATTATCTGGACGGACCTGTAGTGTACACGGCTATGACAGACATTACATAAGATTTACTGACGCTTTTGTGCACAAATTATATTGTGACGTCGTCTGTGTCAGTGTAAAGACTGTTGTGATGTCGCTCATAATGTAATGGGAGATTTTCATATGGCTAGTCGTCATGGTTTCCATTGTTCTCATATTAGAATAGAATTTTGTACATTGTCTGCTTGTAATTCGCGCTTTTGTTTTTAGATTTTACTGATGAAAAAAATGATCCATGTTATATTAGAATGGTTAAACCCAAGGTTATCAAAAACTTCTTACAACTGAAACTAATACTGCTTAACGTAATGTACTTGGTTATTTTCAATATATAACTGTGATTCCAGCCTGAATATAAAAAAATATCTTTAAAAATGTAGCAAACCGATGTTTTTTTCCGAAAAATTAAGAGGCATGTCCATTAGTGTCAACATATTTACTATTAATAATTTTCATACCAGTGAAAGTAAATATGCCGATACTAGACTAACAAACAAAGGATTGGACACAACGGTAAATCCATTTACTTGTACTTACAACCGAAATATTTTTGGAGGTAGATAAGTAGTAGTGCATATGTTATAAAGCTGATATAAATTTCATTGATTAATGTGATCTATGACAAACAAGTTTTTGTAATAACTCATCGAAACACAAGGTACATCTGTTATATTCAAAATCATCACTTGGACATTGTAGTCCAGATATCTTAACAAAATATTAGTCTATTCACATTCGTATTGATCTTGATCAAAAATGGACTCCTTTCGAGTCCTTTGTTTATTCAACATATACCTGGAATGGTTTCATGGTGTGATATTTTTGTTGTATTCGTATTGTTGCACAGTAAAGAAACTGCAGCACGTATGAGTTCTATTACTGACCATGACCATTTTATTTCTCCAGTGTAAACAACAAAATATCAAAGTTACTGTTCATTTATTTTCTGCGTATGAACATTTCGACAACCTATTTCTCATTAGTGCAGATCAAACCAAAACATTAGGAAGTCCGTTAACCGAAAAACATGTGAAAGCTGAGATGAAACAAATAACCAAAAAGATCTAAATAAAAATAAATAAAGAAACCATAAATCAAAACATGCCTAAGACATAAAAAAAGACTTCAAGGACCTTAATTTGAATACAAAAATCAGAGAATCGATAGAGATATATTTAATTTAATAATTGTGATCTATGAATGTATATATATTTCTGTTCGTGTTCTTATCTTGTATTTTTATTTTGTCGCTATTTGCTTAAATAGAAAAAAGAAGGGAAATGTATTATTACCACTTTTGGAAATAAAGTTTCAAATCAAATACAAAGTTATCTGGTTTTCCTTTCACAGCATTTTTTATTTACCACAGTATAAAAATATTTTTCCAGTATGTTTAAGTGTTGATGGTATTTGATTGCAAACACAGATGTCGTTCAAACACCCCAAATAAACATCTTGCTAATATTTAAGTGCATGTAAAACGAGAAGGAGTTTTCTATTTTCTGTTTAGCTAATTTTGAATTTTTTTTTATTATTTTGAAAGTACGCTTGAATCTTGTTTGTCAAACAAAAATTTAATCATCTTTTCTGTTACTGAACTTACTTATTGTCGAAATGCGCATGTGCAGAAAATGATTTAACAGTGACTTCTTAAACGATTTTCATGAAAATATGTGGCATTTCAACATCTAAAGTATAGTTGTTTTTTTTTTAATTGTGGAATGTTTATCTCTCTCTTTTAAAGTTTTCATTACCTGATTTTGACGAAATTCTAAAGCATTACAACATGAACAGGAAATGGTTATGTTCAATCCTAACATAGCACTCGTACACCGTTCATTCGTCCAAGTTAATAGCTAGACAATGTTTTAGTATCTGTTATTGGGACTGAAAGAATTTTCGATTTTATTTGCTTTTCAATCATATTACATTTTACCACTTATTTCAAATATGTCTATGGCAACGGATGGCAAACGTGACAATATCTTAAGGTCGAAATTTTATAATCGATGAAGTAGGCCTCTCCTTTAAAGTTTTCCTTTGCTGATATTGACATTTCTCGTAAGTCGTGGAGATTATTTGATCTCTTTCCCCCTATAAAATTGTAAGGAAATTATTCAATAATTGAAAAGACGGACAGCGAACATTGAAGCGAGTTTCGGTTTTTTTAATTTTTACAATTACTTTTTGATTTGGTCGAAAAAATTAGCTCTGGGTATGGTGTCCTCGAAGCTATGTTATGAATATAATACATATCCTAAAACCCTCTTACGTCATATGTCATAAATCTTGTTTTCGAAGCTTTTTTTCAACTTTGGATATATCGCATTTTTCGTTGCAAATTTAGAACACCTTATTATTATAAGATCATTCTATCTCCATCCTAACTTTAAGAACGTCCCAGACAAGTATTTACAAACAAATATGACTGCCGCGTATGTATACATGAAGACATGACGAAAAATGTCCACAGAGATATACAACTTAGAGACTATGACAATCCCTCAGCCGACTTAGGTGACTTATTTATCATACACAGGTACAAATTGTCGCGTCCAATATTTTCGATAAATGTATAAAATTTGACAACATTTTTTACAATAGTTGTACAAAACAACGGCAGTACAATACCAAAAGAACAAAGCATAAGATTACATAAAGTCCATTGACAAGGCAAAAGCAAGAAAACCAGAAGACGGACGGAAGACCAAATACACTACATGCCAAGAAAACGAACAAACACAAGAAATAAAACACAAAAAACTAAAGCACTAACAGTGTGAAAACAGACTGACGATTATGTCCCATGCCTTGACTAATCACAACACTTCGATTTTATGCCATAAGAAATATTCAGCTAATAAATACTCATGTGCATGACATATCTCGATGAGTGTTTAAAAATATGTACAGATGAGATTCAGTGTTTTGTGGATTTTTGGAATCAACGGATCATTATACCATCAGTAGCACCAGTTAAATCAGGGACGTTATCAGTTTGCTTAGGCTCACATGGTCATCATAGTCTGCAGATTCAGCTGAAAAACCCTTACAGAAATGGAAATAGAAAAGATAGACAAAGACGCTTCAATGTTGAAAAGGAGAGACAACCAACCGAGAAGGAAAAGTTAGAAGAGGAGAAAAATTATCTTTTCATTAAAGCACAAAAATAGCAACTGGCTATTTCCGTCAACAATGCGCAAGAACTGTCATCTTCTATCACTTCCTGGATATAGTGTCCCCTTGAAACGTCTATCTTAACTGTCTGGCCTATTTTTTCTAACAATAATCTATAAATATTTTTTCTGTCTTTGAGAATTCATCCTTTAAACACAAGTTTAATTTTAACGTCTTTATTCTCTACATATATAAGTTTTTAACACTGAAATTTCATACTGTGTTCAAATCTAGAATTCTCTCAAATTATGAATCACAAATATATTTCAAATTATTTGAAGAAATTGTAAAATCACAGAGTTTAACAGTAAGAAAATCATTAAATTCGGACAAGAAACCTTAGTGTGATTTTTGAAAAAAAGAGGTTTATACGAAATAACACGACCTTTCGATGTTTTTCTTTTTTTTTATCATAATCTGATTTAATGCTGAAGATTTCAACAATATTTATTATGCATAATATCTGGTGCAGCGACTATCCTGAGGTGTAGCAAACACCATAGACTAAGCAAATCTGTCATCTACTCCATCTAATACAAATATGCAGTTAAAATGATATGAACAGCTTTCTTTATTTTCCTTATTTAATTGTAAAGTAAGTGAGAACCAAACCGTCAGTCAAACGAACGAACAATCCATGGACAATGGCAACATCGGAAACACTAAGAAACAAGGACAACACTTGAGTACGGGACAAAAAAGAAAAATGAATGCACGCATACAGATGAACAACATGGACCCAATAAAAACCATGGGTGAGATCAGGTGTACCGGTAGAGTAAGCATCTCCTGCTTCATATACGACAACCGCCGTGTTGAACAATATGTCAACTCTGGTAGTAAAATCAAATCCGATAGAGGAAAAAAAAACTTAGTTGTAGAGGGAAAGATCTGTTGTCATCTTGGAAACAGAAATCCCATAGCGATCCACAAGATCGTGATGTCAACTGTAAAACTTCTATGGTCAACTCTGTATTTGTCACGTAAAATCTTTTAATATATCAGCAGTCGGTGGTATTTTTTTTCAATTGTCTCAAAAACACTTTGTTAGTTTGCTATTATTTTACATTAAAAATATAAATATAAATATTTGGAAGTCTATTTGCATTTTGATGTAAAAAAAATAGTACTTGGTAATCCCAATTTAGAAAAAAAATATGCAAAAAAGGAATTCATAGGTTTTCCAATTTTTTTAACGAATATCTTTTTGATAATATTATAATTATAAACAACAAAGATGTCGGTTGTTGTTTTATATACACAAAGAAAAACTTATGATAAGCAATGTTTTTTTTTCAAATTTGAAATTGCGTTTTATCTTAATAAATTCGGCATCAGACTTCTTGCTTCTCTTCCTTGTAAAAACAATCCATTTTTTACATATATATCTTTATTCTCACAAACCAATGATACAATGGTAACAATGTTAACAGTATGATCTTTAAAGAGAGGTACAGTACATATATTTATATATAACACTCAAATTTGAACAATTTAAAAGTGATGTGGTTGCTTCCGAAGTGGGTGAGAATTTACTAAAATATCTAGGCATATCTTTTTTAATCCTCAGAAAAAAATTAGCAAATAAATTGTTATGTATAAAAAAATTTGGAATTGTTTTTTTCAGCCTTTTTGCCGTTATGCTTTGATTTAGTGATTTTTTTATTTCAAGGTTTAATAATTGTTTTCTTAATTTCTAAAACTTTTTATAACATCCATATTGATTTTTTTTAAAACCCACCAATTTTTCAATTACAAAATGGTTGACACCACCAGGAAAATTATTTTTACGTTGTTGTAAAAAGTTTCCAAAATATTCTTCTTTAATGAAAAAAATAAGTTAATATATTTTCATTCAAAAAAAACACGAGTTGTTTTAGCTTACTTTCACGTTTTGTCGTTCTTGTGGTGGATTTTTTATATTCAGAGTTTAATAACTGTTTTCCAACAAAGTCTCAAAGTTTAAAATATTTTTTCACTATCCATGTTACATTTAATTTTTAAAAAAAGATCCACCAACTCAAAACAAAATGGTTGATACTTCAAAATAAATTATTTGTATATTTGTATTTAAGTTTCCAAAACGATCCTAATTTTGTGTCAAAATTAACAAACATAATTTTATTCTCAGAATACGATAGTCGTTGTCTAACAAATCTTGAATTATTAGAATATTTCTTCTATCCATATTAAAATTATTATTTTAAACGCCACACAATTTTTCATTTATAAAAATGGTTGTCACCTTCAAATGAAATATGTGTGTATTATTATAAAGTTTCCAAAAAGATATTCATTAATGAAAACACTTACACATGTCTTCAACAGTATAAAATGGCATTTTGTTCCCTTCAATATACATGTGTTTGATGAAAATTACTTTAGGTTTGACTTCTGAGATAAAGAAATTTTGAAGTCATTAAAAAAACAATTTAGCAATATCTTTTACTTGTGATGGATAAATAAATGTTAAAAGTAGAGATGACTTTCCAAATTAGTTTTGGGATGGGGGAGGGCGTATTCAGAGCACATATCTTTGTACTAAACCTGGTAACGTTGGCTGAAAATTTACCATAAAGTGTATATGTGGATGATTTCACCATTGCAAAACATCGAAAAAATCTATGAGCAGACGCCTTACTGACCCTTTACCTTAAATGTTTTGAATTTATGTGCAATCAGGAGACATTTCAAAGAGGGATTTTTAACTTTTGTCAGTTGAGGTATACATTTATATAGTAATTGTTATTTATTAACACTGCTCTAAGTCGTTCTTTGATCAAGATTAAATATTGAGAACTTGGCAGCCAGTCATTTACCTCCATGCATACAAAAACGTTATAAGAATTTTGGTATAATTATACGTTCTGCAAGACATAGTTTCAAAAGAAACTTTAATTGTCATTCAAAATGCTATTTCCACTATAACGTCTAGTTTAGACAAATTCATTTTATATAGGTTATATGAAACGCACAGTGTATCTGTGTCGATGGTCCTTGCATTTGATTCGACGAACGTCATCATTCAGAGTTAAATATATTCTGATCAATGAAGTGCAATGAAAAAACGTCATATATTTCTGGTAACCTTTCGATACGCCATTCTGAAAATAGATATTGTATTGCACACCATTTAGGATCAGGTAAAAAAATATAATTTAACATAAAAAAATGTTATACGGTAAGCCTAGAATTGCACTTGCATACTTGCACTTTGCACTTGCACTTTGCTACTTGACTGTAGAATATTCAGAGCGTGACTTAATGATTTAATCATTTGTATCATTCTTTGTGTTATTTTTTATAGCCAAACATGTCTGCAACCTATTAGGGAAAACTGTGAATCGTATCTATATTGGGAACAATGTGGGTTGGGTAGACTTTACAAAAACAAATTAAAAAAAACATTTTGCTCACCAAGACGTCAAACTAAACAAACATTCGGTGCATTGACATACCTGCATTTTGGTTCTTGTTTGCAGAATTTGCAAAGCATGACTTAATGCATAACTTTTGCTTATAATGGAGCATGTCTGTGTCCATAAAAGGAAAACATTTGCAGTGTGGATAAATAAAGTTAAACTTTATTTTAACTGAACATTTTATGAAATACGGGTTTTGCAGACTTAATTAAATGCAAGTAAAAATGCGAAACTTTGGTAAAAAAATTTGGTCGTCATGACGTCAGACTAAACAAACATCAGGTGGAAAAGTATTGATTACACAACGAGGTACAATCCAATATGTTTTTCTGCATAAAGTGCTGCAATAAATGACATATTTGAATATTGCATGCAACAAAATAACATATTGTCCGGTTGAAGAGACGTGTTTTTTCTGCTAATAAGTATATATTTGCAAATTCTAATATAAGTAATAATACACAAAATATTTCAGGTCACCAACTATTCTATTGGGGGAGTTCTTTTTTAAAATAATGGAATAAAAATTTTATTAAACTAATCAAGAACCAATAAAGGGCATCATAATGCAGCAACATACGGTATAACAACTAAAAATACATTTACCACTACTGGTCAATAATGTGATGTAAAAGGCAGAGGCAAAGCCTGAAGCATTATTTTTGTGTCTCATGAGTAACCTATCATTCAATTATAACACATAACAATAAGTAAAATGACACATTCAGTATCCATTTGTTTCTTATTTCAATGTATTCTATAATAGAATTACAAAAAGGCATAAAATTTGAGAATAGAAAAAAAATAAAGTTGATTCCCTTCATAATATGAAATGTTCAATACAGCTAAATAGAATATTTGATACTGTTTACTGTAATTTTAGTTTCTGCATATGGCTTTTTCTGTTAGGTGCAATCAAATCAGAATGTAATTGTTGCTTTGGTAGGTGTATGAAATGACATGTGCAAAATTTTAGAACACATTAGAATTTAATAATACATGTCAAATATGGGAAATGTACGCTAGGTATAAATGTCTTTTTTATTATTATTTTTATTCATTTATTTTTTTTTTTGGGGGGGGGAGTAAAAATTTGCATAATACAAAAAAATCTTTCAGTACAGAGAGTATCTGTGTTGAATGAGGGTAGGGAAGAATGCTGATAGTAAGCATGATTTTTAAATACTAGAAATAGGCTCAAGAATACAAAAAAACTTCCAGACAGACTTGTAACGTGTGTAAACAAATATAACATACAAGGGATTTCCAATAGATTTGACAAGTTATTTCAGGAGATTTTTGCTTTCAATTGTAACAAAGAAAATTTTAACGTGTCAGAAAGTTAAGAAACTGCACAAAGATAAGAGAAAGGTAGTGAAAAAGTCCATTTTTACTAGCAAGTATACATTCTAAATTTCTAAAATCAGTATTGCATGGATTCTGGTATATGCATGGAATCAATATGCTAAACTCCTCACAGGAAGGTATCTTGGTGGAGGCTGTATACTGAGATTACAGAGTTTTATTTGTCAGTTGGTAATGGGTCTGGAGCTGGCATTTCAGTTAACTGTTAGTAGTCATTTGTGATTTCATGTTTATGTCCGCATATTTAGTTCTTTCATTTTCATTTTTCACAATTTACTCAGTCCTGTTATTAACTGAATTTTACTGTTGTTAGGATTGTTTTCTTTAATTTATCACATTGGCTATAGGGGGGTGGGCCCAATACAACTAGTTTAAAACCGCCGCAGCAGGTTTGCGCCTGTCCTTAGTCAGGAAATTTATTAAGCCTTTGTGTGTCTTGTCTGTTTTCTAGTTAGTTTACTCTATGTCTATAGGAGTCTAGGATTACGTTTATTTCGCTGAACCTGATTATGCTTTATTTAGGGCCGACTCCGACCTGTCGTTCGGTATTGGGTTTCCTCATCGTTCATTGAAAATCTTATGGTGGCTTTGAGTTGTTCTAACTCCAATTTGGGTCCTTGTCTCTTTGACACATTCCCCGTTTCCCTTCTTTTTTTCTATTAAATTATCTTCGTGAAAATATTTGCTCCTATTTTTACAAATATGTTGTGAGCATTGCAACAGCATATTCAATTTGTAAAACATTAAATCAAGTAAGCCCTTTGAAATTTATTTTGCACATTTGATGTTCAGAAAGAAAATTCGAGGAGTCTTAGAACAAGTCATGACCGTTTAAATAATACTTAAGGGTGTTAATCAATTGATCTGACGAGGGGTAGAAGGGGTATGATTTTCATTCCCAAAGGATGCAATATTATTCAAACTTCTTAGCTATGAAGAAATTTGTGAAATCCTACCTCACATTGTGATTTACCCCCAGAAAACTTGACAAAAGATCTTCAAATCCTCTTTTGGGACTAAAATAAACCCTATCTCGTAATTCAGACCCTGAGATGACAATCATTGTTATATTTTAGTGTCGAATACAGCAAAAAAAATATTTAATATGAAAAATAAATATTGAACATTTATGCAAACGGGATTTACGTGTATTTGACAAGTGATTTCATGAGATTTTTTTTCCTTTGTAACAAAAACCATTTTTACGAGTCAGAAAGTTTCAAAACTGCATGTTGTGTGAAAGTCCACTTGTACTATGTAAGTATGATATTTTTCAATTGAAATCCCCATCACTGAAACAACATAACATTGAAACATGATATATGGGATGTTGTCTCATTGACATTTACCCCATTTCCTTTCTTTTTCATAACCAATCGGTAGAACAATAAAGTAAAACATGTAAAGATGTCCAACATTTTCTGTTCATCAAGACAAATTTAGGATGATAAGCACCCGTCATCCTCGTTTATAAATAAGATTTATTGTAAATAGATCTGACGAGGGATGGAAGGAGTATAATTTAACTTTTCAAAGGATAAGAAGAAATTTATGACAAACCATGTCATAGATATAATGATTTACACTGGACAACTTGTCAAACTATCTTCCAACCTGTTTTGGGAGGTAAATATACCCTAGGACGTAATATTTTTTTCCATATTTTTTTTAATTATTATTATTGTTAAATGAAAATTGAAAGGTTCTATTTTTTTTGCACTTTGTACTTGCAGTTTGCTTCTTGACTGTTTAATATTCAGAGCTTGACTTAATGATTTAATCATTTGTATCATTCTCTGTATTGTTTTTTTTTTATAGTCGAGCATGTCTGCAACCTTTTTTTTGGAAAACTATGCATTATATCTATATTTGGAACAATGTGGGTTGAGTAGAACATTTAGTCGTCAAGACGTCAGACTAAACAAACATTGGGTCCACATATTTACTTGCATTTTGGTTCTTCTCGAAAAAATTAGCAAAGCATGACTTGATGCATAATTTTTGCTTCTAATTCAGCATGCCTGCAGCCCTTATCAGAAAATGTGCATCGAAGATAAATAAAGTTTATTCAGAACTAATTTAAAATGCGGGTTTGGGTAGACAACAAATCTAAAACAGAATGCAAATGAAAATACAAAACTTTGGTCAAGAAATTTTCGGGCGTTCTGAGGTCAGACTAAACAAACACCATGTGGAAAAGTATTAATTATACAACGAGGTACGTTGCATCATGTTTTCTTGCAAATAGTGCTACAGAGCCTTTTATATTTGAATATTGCATGCAACAAATAACTAAATACAGAAGTTACTGGGAATTTACTTTCTGCATATGCGCATTTCGACGACTTATGTCTCTTCAGTGCAGATAAAATCTAAAGTATAGGAAGACCAGAAACTCAAAGATAATTAAAAGCTGATAGAGAACAAATAACCAATATGATCTAAATGTAAAGCCAAAATCAGCTGAGGACAGAGCATTGCATCCTTAGTTTTCAACAAAATTTACAAAATTTAGATATTGTCCGGTTGAAGAAATCTGTTAATTTTTTCTGTTTAATAAGTGTAATTTTGCAAATTCTAATGTTAATGAATAATTTAGGTCACCGACCATTCTTTTAGGGGAGTAGAGGTTCTATTTTTAAAATATTAAGATAAAGAATGAATAAAACTAATCAAGAACCTATAAAGGACATCATAATACAGCAACATATCATAAATTTAGACATAAATAACAACTAAAATACACAGACCACTACCGATCAACTCTGTGATGTATAGGGCAGGACCAGGCCCTGACACATTATGTTTTTGTCTTTTTAAAAACATATCATTCAAAGATAACATTTAACAGTTAGTTAAATAAATCATTTCGTCTCTATTTGTTTCTTATTTCAAAGCATTCCATAAAACAAGTTACAAAAATGCATCAGAATTGCAAATAGCAAAAAAAAGTTGATTCGCTTTATAATATGAGATATACAATCCAGCTAAGTAGAATATTTAATACTGTGTACTGTATACTGTAATTTTAGTTCCTGCATACGGCTTCTCGGTTCGGGTCAGATCAAATCCAAACATTTTTTGAAGACAAAAACAAAAAGATAGTTTAGAAAATAAAAGGCATAGATTATGCCTTGTTAGTTATATGAAATGAAATGCGCAAAATTTCATAGTAATATTTTACGAAAGGATATGGAGTAAATGAACATGAGACCATAACTTATGTGTTTACTCCAACTGCAATAATTTATAAAACCAAACGAAATCCGAATAATCAGTAATATCAAATATAGCTAAGGACAAAACTACGATGGTGGGAGTTAATCCTTCGGTTTTAGAATTGACATATAGTAATTGAACAAAGTGTACACATGAGATATTATCTCATGTACAAGTACACCATATCTAAGAAAAATAAAGAGCATACATCTTCCACGGGGAATTGTTTTACCAACTCCACACTGCAATAAAAGACAAACTCCTGTATAAAATATTTTACGAAAGGATATGGAGTAAATGAACATGAGACCATAACTTATATGTTAAACATGTTACAATTTAAGAATACGCGTGCAATATGAAAAAAAAAATTAACACTACCTGTACAAGTCTCATTTTTTATTGTACGAAGTTACATACTAAAAATCTTGCAGTACAGAGAGTATCTGAATGAGGAAAGTAAAGAATGCCGATAGTAAGCATTGTTTTTGAATAGTAGCAATAGGATCATTTCAAAAATACAAAAACTGCCAGACAGACTTGTAGCATGTGTATTACAAATTTAACATACCAGAAAGTTTCAAAGCTGTAAAAAATAAGAGAAATGTGACATTTGTACTATGTAAGCATACATTTATTGTCTTCGTCAAAACATTTGCTCTTATTTTGACAAATATGATCCCCATCATAGCAACAAACGATCTTCAAATCCTATTTTGGAAGGCAAATTACCGCTAAGAAGTAGATAATTGAGACTCTATGATGGCAAACATTTTTATATTTGGTGCAGAATACAGCAAAACGAAATATCTTATATGAAAAATAAAGACTGAAGATTTGAGAAAGTCCAATCGTACTATGGAAGTATACTTAAATTTTCATCTTGAAAACATTGTGTTGAAGACCGTACGGTGACCCTTAGATGCTTTGTTTTGGGTCGTTTTATCCTAGAGATGGGATGTTGTCTCATTGACATTTACCCCATTTCCTTTCTTTTTCATATTTGCGCAAAATTCTACGAACATGTTGTCAATTGTTCTTGTTCTTTTTTTTATTTTTTGTTAGATATGAATGGCCGTGATTTTGGATTACTGATTTTAGAATTCACCCTTTACTCATTCTTGCTTCGGTATTCGTTTGCCGATCTATTGAAATCCCCATCATAGAAACATCACAACGGTAGAAAAATAAAGTAAGCCATGTGAAATGTTATCCCACATTTTCAGTCCATAAAGACAGATCGAGAAGAAGATAAAACAATTTTACCCTTAACAACTTTACGAAATATGTTCCACCCTGTTTTGGATGGTAAATAACCCTAACCCGTAGATTTTTGACACCCAAAGATGAAAATCTTTGGTATTTTGTTATTTATAATATTTGGTGTCGAATAAACCGAAACAAAGTATCTCATATAAAAAATTTGATGGTCTTAACAAACGGGATCGAAGTTTATTTATTGCAGTTAATTAAATCAACCACCGAACATAATGAGAAGTTCCTACGGGTCAAAGTTTTTCTGATATGCGACCTAATATTTTTTTAATAAGTTATTATTTTTATTAGATGAGAATTAAAAGGTTTTATTGTTATAAGTTAACTTCCAAAGCAAAAATGGGTGTTTGATAATTTAATAAAATTGTAAACAATATAATATAATATTACAATATATAATATAATATATAATGAAATATAATATAATCAGTGAATGGAAAGAAATAGTTTCAAAAAAAGAATTTCACCAAATGAGAATCAAACACTTAGTCTATAATAATGTTTGGTGATAGGACTAGTTTGTTGGAACTTAAGACATTACAAAAGAGATAAGTGATAAATCTTTTGGAATTTACCAAAATGAAAATATATTTGTAATTTCAAAATTTCAAAAATCCACTGAGTGATAATATTTGTTTTTAATAAAGATGAATATTTTAGGTATGTTAATGAATTAAATTCCAAAAATAAATTATATTTTTCAGATTTGAGATAATGACAAAAATTGTAATACAAAAAAAAATGAAATCCAATTCACAATATTAATTTTGGATCACTTTTGTATCAAAATTGAAAAGTACAACTTATTTTATAATTGTTAATTGTAGAGTTGCTAGGAATAATTACGAAAATATAATTCGATAATTCGTCTATGGCAGTTTCTGAAATTAACTTAAATAGGAATAAAAAAAAAATTGAATGAAATTAATGGAAAAAATTCCCTTATCATTGTCCCGGGTTGAAATTTGGAGAAGTGGTCATAGAGAGTTTAATGATCAAACTTGAAATTACCTGCACCAAAAGTATCTGATTTAAGCTTACCTAAATGTAACTGAAAGGGTCAGTGTGAACTATTCCCGCCACTTGACGTCCGTCGCTCGTTAGCTTTTCTACATTTTTACAATTTCTTTTCAATCAAATGAAACACATTTAATCAAACTTATAAAAATATGTATTGGAAATCCTTTACAAACATATTATTTTTTTTTTCATTCCGAACCGGTAAAAAATATTGCCGACAGAGCAGAAAATATTTGCTCGTTACCTCTCATTTTTCGATCATCTCTAAAATACCAGAGCAAACTGAACCAAGCATTATTGTAATATTCCTTTTGAGGTTTTTAACTAAGAATGCTCCCAGCGCCAAACATGCTGTAAAAGCACGAAAATAAATGATTATACGGTAGTTGATATTTAATCATATAGAAAAAAATATTTTCAAAATCTCAAAAATAAGTTAAGCAAATTCAACCAAATTGAAATCAAATTCTGCAAACTGTATTTACAAAACAAAAAAAATGTTCTTGTTTTTCCCAATCCTTCAACCAACAAGACCTCTTAGGCAGAACACGATTATACATTAGATGCTGTGAGAAAACATACGTTCATCATCTCTAAATGGAACGAAACTGGATAACTTAATACCGAAGTAACTGGAAATTCTGCAAATGACCATTTCCACAACTTAATATCAAAGTAACTGGAAATTCTGCAAATGACTATTTCAACAACTTATACCGTTTTAGTGCAGATCAAATCAAACAGTGTAGTTAAAAATTAATAGAATATTATAACTAACCAACGTTTTCTTTATATTTACTGAAAAGGGCACGGGAGATTTATTTATTTATTATCCTTTTTAAAAAATACTTTGAAAAGTCTCAAATGGAGCAAAATTGAATATATAATATTGGATATTGCAGTCATTGTAATTTGAGGTGGTGCAAATGGCTATTTCAGTGTCTGTTTTGTGCAGATGAAGTCACTATATTTTGAAGACAAAAAACTGAATGATGTTTTATATGTTAGATCCATGAATAATCTTTCCAAATTTTTCAATCGACATGTTAAAATGTACGATATACTTATAAAATGAAAAATTATAGATTTTCTACAAGTCAAGTTTTTCTGTATTTTTGTTGTGAAAAGGGGCATACTACTCTTGACGACTTTAAGGATTGTAACCTTTCTATCACTTCCAAAGTTTTGCAGCAAGGTTACAGATTTAATAAATTGTTAAAGTTTCATCGAAGGTATGGACCTTTGATATAAAAATATAATGTCACTCAAAAACAGCTTATTACTAAGGGTATTTCTCATTCTCTCGGAAATGGTGTTAAAAAATGCCAGAAACTGATTAAAAATCCAGCAAAATTGGGACGTGACTTACATTCTTTACGCAATAGAGGATATCGAAAGGATATTCTGTACGTGTCCGTTAAACTGACTTTTGGATCCAGTGAACCGAGGGTTTTAAAAGCATACTGGCCTCTCACTGATACTGCCGATGTCTACTGAAATACGTGATGATTCTTAACCGAACCAATCTGGGAGTTTTGAGTTTTAATTTTTTCTTCCGTAGTGCGACAGTGTTTTACCAGCAGACCTGGCTCCTTAAGCTGGCCGTTAGTTTAGCGGCGAGCACTCCTTGACCAATCTTTAAAATTACCTTTTGTTCCCTTTCCCTTTCAAGACTGTGGTCATGAGTTAAAAGTCTCCCTGTTTTTTTGGTTTCATTCGTATGTTTATTATACTATAGGGGTACGAGACAGAAAAAAGGGGAGGTTTGGGTACCCATAAAGCGGTTTAACCCTTCCGCTGGTTTTTGCTAGTGCCGGTAGCAAGTCCGGCTGTCCCGAGTTCCTATAGTTTTTTGTTTTTATTGTGTTTTTCCTTGTACAGTTAATAAAGATATCCTAAATATAAAAGAAAAATGCATTGTCTTTTCGTCATATCACCAGACGAAAGGCAAAATAAATACATTAAGATACACGACAAAGTAACAATAAAATATAAAAAAAAATAAATGAGAAGTGAAGGATGAAAATAAATGCATCAATTTTTGCTCTTCGTTAACCCCGATTCCAAGTGATGTAGACATATAGACAAATTACTTTATTTAAGATGTCGTTAGGAAGTGCTAACATAAGATAAGTCAGAGATACAGAGAAACAACTGAAAGAGTGTCGTCGGATAATTTAAACTCAATCCAAAAATTAATCTGAAGACATCTCTTTCATGAACACCATCACTACAAGTAACTTAAAAATACATTATTATACTTTTTGTTTGAACTAAAGAGGTTTCGCTACTCCATATCTAATAAATGTGATTTTTTGTTGAAAAATTAATAAAGAAATAATTTAAATGAAAAGAAAATGATAGGTTGATAATCTCGTTTTTGAGTTATAAGTGATTGAAAATTTGGCGGGAAACTGAACTCCTCTGATTTTTCATAGGATTAACATGAGCAAGGTTTGACCACGAATGAATGTGACAGAATAAATAGAATTTTTATAGAATGCCCATAAAGATGTATAAAATGAAATTATGGGAAAAATTTTGGCGGTTAATGGACAAAAAAATTATAATTAATTTTAAATGGAGAAAACCAGAGAATTCCGACAGAACCTCCTTAAAAATAAAAAAAAAAACAATACGATTTTCATAATAATTCAATTTTTTTAATTCTTTTAAACATCTGATCTCTCCCATTACCAATAGCGTTATTAATGCGCCTTTTATCCTTACATCGACCTGAAAATTAACGCATGTAAGCTTCTTTCAATATGTCTTTTTTCTAGTTATCTAGCCCTTAAAACATCATTCTATAATTAGCTCATTTTCTTCAAAACTGACCGCATTTTTTACTAT
This sequence comes from Modiolus philippinarum, assembly GCA_002080025.1. NCBI lineage: Eukaryota > Metazoa > Mollusca > Bivalvia > Mytilida > Modiolidae > Modiolus > Modiolus philippinarum. Next base: position 28,244 of record MJUU01014047.1, on the reverse strand, counting down.
ACCTCAAGCGAAATGAGAAAATAAAAACACCTCTTTCTGTCCAGCCTAAGTATTTCAAAACATTTGAATACAATCTAGGATATTTTTATAATAGCCCACAGCTAAATATAAAAATACGAATATATGCTGCGTCCATCTTCTTTAGTGACTTTTGAATGTTAGTCCTCGAGGGTATTAACCAATACAGTTGCCAGTAGTTCGGTGCTGGCCCAAAAACCGATTTTATATGAAAACTTGCAATATCTAAATTTAAGAATATTTTGTTAAAACAAGGACAAGGATTTGTCTTAAGACCATCATTGATATTTCTTATCATATGCCACTTTCATTTGACAGACCTCTGATTAGTTTGTTTTTCTTCCTCATGAGGCAATCCATTTTCCTTACATATCATAAAAATGTCTTGTGTCTTGTCATACTCTTTTGTAATCATCAAAAGAAATTAAGTAAATATATCTTTATTAAAAAAACAACCATAAATATTATTTTTAGCTTAAAATATCACCATTTTGTCACTGTTGTGGCGAATGTTTGAATTTCAGCGTTAAATAATTGTTTCCTAACACAATCTTAATTTTTAAAATATTTTTTTCTATCTTTATATTATATTATATTAAATTGTATAATGTTATATTATATTTTTTAAGAATTTCCCTTTTTTGCAGTAGAAATTTGTTTGACGCCTAGAAATAAAATATTTGCGTATTGTTAATAAAGTTTCCAAGAAAGATCCCCATTTAATGACAACAATCACACGTGTATTCAACAGTATACAATGACAATATAGAATAAAAAGGTAACAGGGAACACTATAATGACCGAAAAACATAGTCACATGCCACAATGTACCAAAGAACTGCACAAGGAAAAACCACAATAAAAAAGACAAACGTAAACAACTATAGGAACTCTGGACAGCCGGACTTGGTACATGCAGGCACTAGCAACAGCAAGCGGTAGGGTTAAACCGGTTTACGGCTACACAAACCTTCCCTTTCTCTGTCCCGTTTCCGTTTAATATAATAAACATACCAATAAAACCCAAAACAGGTATAGATGTATGTCATGCAGTTACTTTTGCAGTGACTTCTGATATAATCGAATTGTGAAGTCATTCAAGACAAATTTATTGGAAGGTCTGTAACTTGTAGTGGCTGAACGGATCTCCAGATTTGCGTTCACTGTAGATGATATAAAATGCTTTATTTTCAAAACATTTTTGGAAGTATTCTTGTACAAAAACTGTACCCTGCATTATCTTGTCATTGACATTTATGAACAAATGCCTTACCGAACCCTCGCCTTGAATATTTTGAGTTTAAGTCCACCGAGGAGACATTTGTATGTTGAGGAATATTTGTATCCAGTAATTGTCATTTATTAAAACTGCCCTTTAAGATTTAATTTTGAGATTTTGGCAGCCATTCATTTACCTCTTTGCAGAAAAAGAAACTCGAAGCACATTTTGGTATAATCATTTGTTCTGCTAGACATAATTTCAATAGAAAATTTAGGTGTTCAAAATGATATTTCAACTTTAACGTCCATGTGTAGATTGGTTTTTATATAGGTCATTTGAAACTTACAATGTATCTGTGTCAAGGGTGGATGAATTTGATTTGACGAACGTCATCATTCAGGTAGATATATACTAATCAATGAAGTGCAATGAAAAAAACGCAATACTATTCTGGTAACCTTTAATACGTCATTCTGAAAACAGATATAATATTACACACCATTTAGGAACAGGTAAAAAAATATAAATTCACATAAAAAATGTTATACGGTAAGCTTAGAATTGCACTTGCATAACTGCACTTTGCACCTACACTTTGCTTCTTGAATGTAGAATATTCAGAGCGTGACTCAATGATTTAATCATTTATATAATTCTTTGTGTTTATTATTTATCGTCGAGCATGTCTGCAACCTTTTTGGGAAAACTGTGCATTGTATCTATTTTGGGAACTTAACAATTTGCAAAATGAAGGAAGGGTAAATTTACAAAAATCAAAAATGCAAATGAAAATTAGAACATTTGGTAACCAAGACGTCAGACTAAACAAACATTTGGTACACTTACGTACTTGCATTTGTCTTGTCTGTAGAATTTGCAGAGGAAGACTTAATGCATCATATCTTTTATAATTGAGCTAGCCTGCAACACTAAAGGGAAACATATGCATTGTAAATAAATAAACTTACACTATATTAAGAAATGTTTACAATTAAAATAGACCTGACAAATTTTAAAATAAATGCAAATGAAAATAAATAACTTTGGTCAAGAATCTTTTGTTGTCATGACGTCATACGAAACAAACATCGGGATGGAAAATATTGATTACACAACGAGGTACTTTCCAACAGATTTTGCTACATACAGCACCAGAGTCTTGACATTGCAGGCAACAAAATCACATTGTATGGTTGAAAAGATGTTTTGTATCATAAATGAGTATGTTTTCAGAAAGTCTAATTATAATAGCAATAAACAATTTATTTCAAGTCGCTAACTTATTGTCTTACAGAAAAGGACGGGGCTGGGGCTCCGATTGTTTTTTTTTCAAATAGCTGGAATATTTAATACTGAATCTACTATATTTTAGTTTCTGTATGTTGCGTTTTCAATATGTCATGCCGGTTCGGTTCAGATCAAAGGAAAATATTTGGAAGGTTTTAGATAGTTTTATTGTTGCCTTTTTATGTCTATAAAATAAAAAAACGAACAAAATTTCATGTCTCTATATTTTCTTATTGTGAGAATGTAAGCACTGCTAAAACAACTTGCAGTACAGGGAGTATCTTTCTGAAGGCGGAAAGTATATATATGTTGATAATAACCAAAAGTTTTTGAATAATACACTCATTTCTAAGATAAAGACAAATGAAGATGGTTATTACATTGTGTAAGGGTATCTGTCGTCAATGTAAGGGGTATGATTTTCATTCCCTTCGAGAAGCCGGCATTAATTATACTTCTAAGAAGATATTTGTGGCAACCTATCTCTCAGATAAAATGATCAACCCTTGACAATGTGACAAAAGATCTTCCATCCTGTAAGACAAACATGAGAATGATGGAAAGTTGACAAGAACTGAATATAATATAATAATAAAAAATAAAATAAAATGAAATAACATAAAATAAAATAAACACAAATATAATATACTGTAAACGTGGTTATTTTCGCGGGGGGGGGGGGGGGGGTGGTGCGAAATGTCATACCCAAACCCTTCACGTGGTTATATAATATTCGCGGATCTTAGATTTTGATATTAAAACGTTTGTTATTAAAAGTTTTCGCATGCGGGTTATATTCGCGTGAAATTCCAAATCGCGAAATAAGCGAAAATTACCCCCACGCGAAAATTTCCACGCTTACAGTAATATAATCAAGGAATAGAAGAAGTGGTTTTCTGGGAGAATTTTTACAAAAATGAGAATCAAACAATAATAATAAATGGTTTTGGGAATTGTTTTATTGTAACTAATGACATTAAAAAAGAGATAACTGCTACGCAGAAGTTCAAATTTTATTTACTTGTCTTAGAGAACTTGAGAAAATTTACCAAAATGAAAATTCAAATTTTCAAATGTCCAAGTGAAAATTCAAAATCAAATGTCCAATTATTAATGATTTGGCTTTACTTTTTTTGTCCTATTGTTTATTTGTTCTCTTTCAGCTTTTACACATATTATGGTATATGGATTTCCAAATGTTCTGATTCTATCTGTACTGACGAGACATAAGTTGTTGAAATGCGTAAATGCAGAGGTTAAATTGACAGTAACTTCGGTATTTTGTAATTTGTTTTAATTGAGATGATTTGGGGGCTTGTTGTTAGACGAAATTCTGAAAATAAGTTATCTTTAACACTTCCATGATATTTGTAGGCCAAAATTAGAATAAACAGTTTTAGAATCCCGTCAAGGAAAATTTGTTTTTGTAAACACTTTCGAAATCCAAAATCAAATGTACCGAAATGAAATTCAATTTGTAAGATTGCTAGGAAGAATTCGACCATTCATACACACATATAAATAAACAGAAAGGATATGGAGTAAATACACGTAAGACAAAGTTTCTGCAAAATACGGTAATGCAAAGCTATGGAACTATCCTTTTGTTTTTGTTCTTCGGTCTTGAAGTCACCATGAAGTATTGTTTTCTTCAATTTGGACGTAACTCAAAAACCAGGACATCAGTTAAATCCGAGTCAAAATGTTATAAATCACATTCATGTAAACATTTGTTTAATTTAAAGCTAATTGCAATAGTAACTAGATGAAATTTCAAAGATAAATGTGTGGTTTTTTTGTGTGTGTGTTTTTCGGTTTTTTTGTGTTTTTTTCTGTTTGTTTGTTTGTTGTTTGTTTTTTTCTTTTTTTTCTATTGATTTTTTGGGTTTTTTTTTTGTTTTTTGTTTTTTGTTTTTTGTTTTTTTTTTTTGCTTTTTTTGACGGACGGTTCGGTTCTAACTTACTTTGTGAGTTAAATAACAACCATTTTTAAATTACACGCGCTTAAAAGAAAAAAAATATGTATACTCCCCTCTCACCTCTCCGTGGGTCCCACTTCTTCGTGGTATTCATGTTCATTTCAACCAAATGTTTAACTATGACGTCACCGTTACTACGTTGGTACGTACCACGAAGATATGAGCTACCAGTATACAAAGGGATTTATATATATGGCTTGGCTTCTGTGTGAGATTTTAGCTCAGCTAACCGAAATGGTCAGTGTTAACTATTCCCGCCATTAAGCGTCTGTCGTTCATACATTTTCGTCATTTTTTATCATTTCCTTTAAAACTACTGGATCAAATTTATGACAAACTTTGGAAATTGAAGTAGATATACCATTTGTTTTTTATTTGTTTCAAATCCTATCCGATGAAAATATGGTCATGCACCAGAACAGAAATGTTCGCCTGTTTCTTTTCATAATTAGATCATATCTCCTGAAATAACCGAAGCAAATTGAACCAAGAATTATTTTGATATTCTTTGGAGATCTTTTACAAAAAATGCTAGCAGCGATGAACAAACAACATTGGACCGTTCGGAAAAATATTTTGATAATCTCTAAAAATACTGTAGCAAATTCTATTCAATGCAGAATAAATCAAATAATATGGTAAAATATAAATAAAGTTATATTTAAGCCAATAAAGAACAAATAAATGATAGGATCTAAATCAAAAGCCAAACATGAGCTGGATTAGAGTGTTGGGTAGATGAGAGAAATCAGAAATGGAATGCAACTGAAAAAAAAACTTTGGTCAAGAAACTAAGGTCATCAAAAAATCAGACTAAACAAACCATTGGCGGACCCAGAGGGGGTTTCCGGGGGTTAGAACCCCCTTCTTTGGACAGTCATGTATTTTTCAATGAATATCCTTATGTTTTATTAAGAAATACCCTAAAAATGTTCGCTCCTCGCTCCGCTCGGGCGAAATTTTTTTTCATTTCTGATTGAAACCCCCCTTTTCTAATTTCCTGGATGCCCGCCTGCAAATATTTCAGGGGAATGTATTTATATTACAATGAACCACTTCCCACCACAGATTTCCTGCATAAAGCACTACAACACTTTCATATTTGTGTTTTGCAGAGAGAAAAATACCAAAACATTTTGTTCGTCCTAATTGTATGGTTGAAAAGATACTCGCGATATATTCAGTAATAAATGGGTATATGATTGAAAACATTTTTATTTTTAAAACAATGCACAAATTATTTTAAGACACAAGTTTTGTACTGACAAAGTGGGGTACTAATATTTTTTTAATATTTTTTATCATTATTATTTTACTTTTAATGTTAATTTTAAATATCTCCAATCAAGTTTAATTAGATATATCATACTGAATTTATTACAATTTTTGTTTTTTTTTTAATGTGGCTTTTTCAATATCTTATGCCTCTTTGGTGAAGATTAAATAAAATCATTTGGAAGACCAAAAACCGTAAGATGTTTTAAATGGAGGATTATGAAATGAAATTTTGCAGTTGACATGTCTAAATTGTAAAAAATACGTTTCAAATTTGAACGAATGTAGTCTTGCTATAAGTTTCTCTGTATTTTACGCTATTTTCTAATAAACAAACACTAAATTGGAGACTTTTTACATAAACAATGAAAGGATATGGAGTAAATGCATAAAAATACATGGTGAAACCAAGCAAATTAACAACGCTGTTATTATTGTTTCACATCCAGAAGTCACCATGATTCCTTCAACAATGAGCTTTGACCATACATAGAATAAAAGTTACATACAGTAAATTTCTAATAGATTTGAAAAGTGAATTCACGACATTTTGTTTTTCTTTCTTTCACTTTTAACTATAGAACACACATGTAAATCTGCATAAGGTGGGAGAAATTTAACATATCAACCCCGGTTGCTCAACAAAAATGCAAATTTTCCCAAACTCTTCAGAGTCGTAGATTAAGTAGCAGTCAGTAAAATTTATAAACAAGTAAAGAGTGATAATGGTGTAGGTTAAGATTTGTCTCACAGGGATAAAAGTAAATCATCCTTTATAGAAGAAATATGTGAAATTTTTTCTCAAAGAGGCTATTATTCACTATTGCTAACCGACTTTCCTCCTGGTTTTGGAAGATGTAGAATTGAGTTTTCTTAGATCAAATCTTCTAAACCCCCAACTTAGAATTCCCATTTATTTATACCCCTCTCTTTAGCGGGCAGTTTATAGTGATCATGGTGTCCGTTCGTTATTCCGTCCGTCATTGAGCGACCCACTTTGTAGCGATCACTCCTCCCAGACCACTTGGTGAAATTAAATAAAACTTTAACAGAATGATCAGTCACTCTTATGGTTATTTTCGTAAGGACGAAAATGAATCAATAAACATGTATATTTTAGGAAACTTTGTATGATATTAAACTTTCATCTTTGTGTTCAGTGATAGTTCAAACTCGGACCATTTCAAAAACAAAAAGTAAATGGAGGTTATAACAAAATTACCGAACAGAGTGGTCAAGAGCTGATGTCCATGAGACAAAGAGACAAATTAGGTGGAAACCACCAGCAAAATTGTCGACCGCAATGGTCCTGAGTTGATAAAGGAAAGGATAAAGGGGAGGTTTGGGTACCCATAAACCGGTTTAGCCCTACCACTGGCTTTTACTAGTGCCGGTAACAAGTCCGGCTGTCCCGAGTTCCTATCGTTGTCTACGTTTGTCTTTTGCCTTATACGTGTTTTTCTTGTGTAGTTCCCTTGCAAATTGTTGCATGTATTTATAATTTTCAGCCATTGTAGGTGTTTCCTGTTATCCATTTTTTAACATTTGGTACAAGCATTTAAAAAAATGGTGGATTAAACCGGTTTTATGGCTAGCCAAACCTCCCCTTCCATTGATGTAGTGTCCGATAGCAACTCAACAGCAATTGCCATTGAAAGGTCGTAGACAGTTAAAAGAAATAATCATCCAAATATAAAGTATTAACTGACAATGCATTTTCGATAATGTAAGTAGATAAAATTAGCCATTAAATTGTTTTCGCCCTTGATTAATATTTTATAAAACATGATAAGTTTAGGATATAACGCCCAAGATTTGTAGAAGACGGCCAAACGTAAGATGTAACTCAGATGGCTTCGAAGGACAATTTTTGAGTATCGTAATGAAAATATGTCTTAGGACTTAGGATACTGAGGACAAAGGATCTTCTTTTGATATAACAAATTTAAAGAAATTTCAATTTTTTTAGGTAGACGGCTAAAACACAATTTGTTTTGAGAATTTAAGAACTTTGTACAAAGTGGAATTTTTTTAGCATTAAAAAAGGGAAGTTTTAAAAGTTGGGGGAAATAAACAAAAATGAAAATCAAACATTTTGGCAGTAGTAATTAAGGATTATAGGATTTTTGTGTTGTAATGGCTTTTTTATTTTCAAATTCACATATCACCTTTTTAATTTCTCACCTATTCTACTTTATTATTGTTTGCATTTTCCCATGTGATTGAATTTTAAATTTAATTTTCAGTACCAGGGTTCTTATCAATATTCAATATTCTTACAAAAGGTTCATTTTTATGCAATCTTATGCAAAATTTAGTATCATGATACGGTCTGTTGTATACATGTAATATGATACGGTCTGTTGTATATATGTATAACTTGAATAGCAATATGAGATCTGCTTAAACTATAACTACATTTTTTTAAGATTAGAAAACGATATGAAGCCCGAAGGGACAGACAGATTCAGAATGTAACTTTAACAAAGACAAAAGAAAAAAAACAAGGCCATGTGTAGTCTTTAACAGGTCAAGTTTAGTCTTTCATTATTGCATGTACTTTAACGAACATCGCCATTTATAGTTTTCAAGTAAATATTCAGTAAAGATTTTAAGTTCATTTTGTCATATTTGCTCTCTGAGTCTATGAAGAAAAATCCCCATCCGTGTTCAAGCCCCAATTTACATTTAATTTTTAAAAATACTCTCTCCAGTAGCAACTTTTAGAACCCGTTTCTTTACATGCCATTTTTTTGTTTAATTGTGAGGCCTAAAACTAGTTTTTTTAAATTTCACAGGGAGCTAAAATGTTTTAATTTCAGAAACTTGCATTGCTGATATACAGGTTCTTGTGTTATATTTCAGTTTAATGAAATATTCAAAGACAAAGACATTATACTATAAAGGCCTCCAGCCCACGGTACCAATTTACAATAACATTTACATAAATGACAACTACAACATTTTATTAAATTGACAAAATAACATATCATACATGTACATTAACTTTAAGCTCAACTATGTATAATATATAAACAAGTCTAGAAACCATTACTTCATATCAAAATTATTTCATAATGATTATATTTCTTCTCTTACTAACATTGCCTTTTTGATATAAATTGCAAGGTTTCTTAAAGTATTTAAATCATTTGATTTGAATAAACTTACAAGTTTCTCTGTATACTTGAATACTTTATACACCATGGAGGTAAAAAATTTTACGAAGATCAGCTAACATTGGACATATTAAAATAAAATGGTACTCATCTTCTCTTACTTGATAGTTACAAAGTTGACATAGTCTATGTTCACGAGGTTTGTTTTCGTGTCTACCATTTTCAATGGCAAGTTTATGATTTGAACACAAAATAGAGTAGATTTGCCATCTTAAGTTATATGACAATTTTCGAATAGTATCATTCACATATATACAATCTTTAACCTTTGTATAAAATTCACATTTTGAAGAATTTGATAAATATTCAGACCAGTCTTGAAAACATACATCTCTTAGTCTCTGTTTAAAAATCTCAAGAAACAAAACTTCATTTTCTACACCTTTAATTTTCCCATACCTCCCCAAAACCATACAAAAATAAAACTTTTTGGAGTTTTGTACACCAGTTTTTGCGCCCATGACTTTTTGCTTCATACATCATATTCCCAAATTAGTCTAGTTAAAGATAAATATGAAGTAAGAAAATATCTTAAACAGATATATTCACTTCCCAACAGAATAAACCAGTATAAAGTATTCATTTGTTCTTCACGCCACCACAAATTGATTCCGTGCTCTCTGGACTCGCTCGCCGCACCACAAGTTGATTTTATGCTCTCTGGACTCGCTCCCAACACCAGAAATTGACTCCATGCTCTCTGGGCTCGCACGCCGCACCAAAAATTGATTCCATGCAAAATGGACTCGCACGCCGCTAAATTTAAGCTTGAGAAACAATTTTTGACTGCGTCGTTTTTCCGAAGATTTCTCGCTCTCATCAAAGTAAATTAGCATTGAGAAAATAAAAATCGTATGGCTCGTTCGTGAATTTCAGTTTAAAAGTGGAATTTTATGATAAAAATCATGTTCGCTCGCTAGTCAATATCAAAAATTTAGTTTTTGAAATAAAAAAGACATTCTCCCCAAAAAATATTAAGCTTCGCTTGATAGCATTGAATTTTTACAGAAAAAGAATAAAAAATTTGCTCGTTCGCTACTCTATCTTCTATAAATGTCCAAACAACTATGAAACAACGGCAGTAGAATACCGAAGGAAAAAAGGGGTGAAATTTACAAAACTCGAAGTCCAAAGACACGGCCAAAACAAGAACACAGAAAACAATGACGTTTGGCACAAAAAACAACGACGTTAGACAGATACAAAGCACAGAAACAGAAATTACAACATTCAAAACAAAGGCACTCATAGTGTGAACTCCAGTAAAACTGAGAGTGACATCAGGTGCTCCGGAAGGGTAAGCATGTCCTGAATCTAGCTGGAAATGTCCACTTTTATTTTGGATACTGACACGTCATATCTTTCAATGATGTTTTGGTGACGGCCACAGAATTTCTTGAGGGGTGAAATTAACATAGGTTGAACAAATCCCTGACTAAGCAACTTTTGGGACAGTGTTTTTGCTCTGTTAAAAACATCACTGTACAAACTACACGCTCGACAGTAAGGAATCAACTGTGAAATGTACACTCCATAGGCTGGAGAGGTACAGAAGGTATATGACAAGATAAGTAGATAGCTTAATTCATAGCCATTTTTGGAGTCAGCAAAAAGATAAAAATAAAATATACATATATATAAATATATGTTACGTTATGTGTATCCTCTTGAAGTGACGTTTAAATATATATTCTGAAAATCTATGACATGTTCCAGATCTGGAACATTATAATTTGTACTTCCTGATGTATATTTAAACATGAAGAAATTGAAGCCATTGGTTTGTTATTATTATCGTATTTTTATTTTTACTTTCTATCAACTTCTGTTAAAGGTTTTTAAAAAGGAAACTGAAAGTCAAACACAAATTTCATTTTCGTTTCAATCACAATGGCTTCTTTATTTTCATAAAAATCCAATATGGAACAAGTTAACAAGCATTTATGAGGGGCTGCAATGTTATTTTTAGAACAGTAAAGACTACATAGGGAACGTTGTGACATTGCTTGGTTTTATCCTGTATTTGTAGAAATATAGTTTCCATAACGAGAACTAGTTGATTATAAAATTTCTCATATCGAGTTAAATAAATTTTGCAAATGTTTGAAGGCGAGGCTTGCCAAGCTCTTAAACATTTCAAAATTTATTTAACGAGATATGAGAAATTTCATAATTAACGTGTTTAAGTTTTGGAAACTGCTTCTCTAATGACTGGATGAAAAACACCGAGGATTGTGTTCCGAAAATTTGGCGGGAAATTTCACGAAACTTGTTCTCCTCTCGAGAGGAGAACAAATGCTTCCACACCGTTCACGAAATGTGAAAACTGGATAGAAATTAGAGAAACTTTGTTTCATGTGCATTTACTATATATCCTTTCATTGTTTGTTTATGCAAAATATTTGAGAATAAGCAAAATCTGTCTGGGTTCAAAAACAACCTAGTAAGTGGATAAAATGATTTCTTGATTTTAGGATGTTCGCTGGTCAATTTTATAAAATAACAAGGATTTCAATTAAATGTGATTTTTTTGTTAGAAAATTGACAAAGAAGTAATTTAAGCTAAAAACATCAATAGGTTACCGATGCAATTTTTGAGATTCAAGTGTTTAAAAAATGGCGGGAAACCGAACCCCTCTGCATTTTTCATAGGTTTAACATGAACAATGTTTATCAAATAATTTATGTGACAAAATAACACCAATTGAATAAAATTTTGTAAGAATGCTCAGAAAGATGTATGAAATGAAATTATGGAAAAAAACAAGAGAAGTCCGAAAATCTGACAGAAATACATAAACATGACCAGCGAACATCCTTAAGGGAATAAAATATTGTTTTTAAACTTCCTATTCTAAAGAAATACCATCCCTTTTTATGTTTGATATTGAAAATATTTGATATGTCAATTTACAGTAGCATCATTATTTTTTTTAATATGTATTATTACCTCTGGGCTGATGTCGCTGTTGATGGACTGTTATTTCCCGGAGGGTATAACCCCGTATTTAGTACTTTGGTGCTGACCGAGAATCGATTTGTATTTGGAGATTTTTAGATAGTTTGCTGAATACAAAGGAGTATCTCTCTCGTGCAAAGATGTGTCCATTTGCATTTAGATCTTTTTAGTTATTTGATATCTGTCGAATTTTACACTTTTTGGTCTATGATCTTCCAAATGTTTCGATTTCATCTGCACTGATGAGACGGATTTTGTTCAAAAGCCATGTGCAGAAACTAAATTTACCGTTACTTTGGTATCTTGTTATTCAAGTTTTTTCGTTAACATAAATGTGTTTAGATGAGATATTATAACTATTATTAATAACGATTATCCGAAAAAAGTCGTGAAATAACATGTTTTATTCGTCGATTGTGACGTAATTGAAGTTAATAAACAGTTCAATACATTAGCAGTGTTGATTAAGTCAATAAAATATCAGTATTGATCACGCAAAAAATAGGTTATTCAATTTGGCACATGCAAACTTACTTTTCGTTCCATTTCGAACATTGTTATTGGAATGGTACTTCATGTATTTTCTTTCTCTGATGTTTCTTGTGATTTGTTTGTTTATTTGTTATTGTTTTTCGAAATCATTCTAATTGTGTTGTATTATCTAAAATTATAATTAGTTATCAATTTTATCAAAAATCTATATAACTTCCCCATTGTAATACATAAAAAATGTATATGACGACGCCTATAACGAAATGTTTTGAGATAAGCGTTCAAAACCGGAATTTGAAACAGAAACTTTTATCTGATTTCGCTACTTCATGTTGGGGCGAACTCTTCTTTGCTTTTCTTTCTCAATATTTGCCTTCGTCATATTTGTTTAAACTTTCACCAATGATTGTCAAACATCCGTTTAAAAATCGAAATCTTTTGAAACTTCTTCATACTATATTGGTCGCTTAAATGAAAGACAAAGTTCTAAGCTCATGTTGAGCATTTTATGTAATGTAGTTACATCTCAAAGCTTTACGAGGACCTAGCACCACTAATCAAACAGTTATCATCCTAAATTATCGCTCCTTGAGTTACTAATCAATGCAGTACATGTAAACCCAAAGTCAGCATGTGTTGTTTTGTTTTACCAGGTGAATGGTAGCTGCTCGTCAGATGCCGTGAAACAACCATTGTCCTAATTGTCGCAGCTTGTGACTCCAAAAGTCTACAGAACTGTTGATATACCAGTCTGACGTCTTAGGGAATTTGCAGAAAAGCCATGTCTTTCATTTGGAGCCTGTATCATAATTTTTCTAGTCTTTGCAACTGCATGTAGCCTGTCATGATGATATTTACACAGATAAATGTTTTATTCGACTGTAGAAAATACCAACAACTTTAGTACAGATTTCTTGAGAGTACAGACACAATTTCAGTGACATTTATTTTTATTGAATCTGTTATCGTTTCCAATTATTGAAAAAATATTGAATTCTATTCCATTTTGACATGACTGCCACTCGATATTCCGAACGAGGTTAACGTTTCATAAGCACTTAAATTGAACTTTTCATTTTGTACATTCTACGGCTAAAAATAAGTATCGCAGATTTCGCAAGCTGTTTCTTTGGCTCTCAATATTTAAGTTGTAGGTATTTCTCACACAATTAATAATGACGGAATATGGAGTAAATGCAAATGAGACAAAGTCTCTACAAATTTGTTACAACTCTCAAATAGTAAACATTTGAATTTTGATTGTTACAATATCTGAACAGTTTGTGGAAATTGTAAGAAAAAGCTGGAAAAATATTTTTGTTTGAAATACAAATAATATCTACTCCAAACAATTGTGTGACCAACGCTAATTTTCTCTGATGAATCTGTAATTTGTAATACAGTTTTCGGTTTTGCACTACTACATAACCATATTTTACCTTTTTTTGTTGCCTCAATTTTAAGATATAAGTAGAAGTGTACAGCTGAAAAAAACGTGCCTGGAATATACATAAAAATGACTTGTTTCAATTTAAACATAACGTTACCAAAAGCTTCTTTACAAAAATACAATTTCTTGTTCATTATCAACATAATTCATCTATAATTTTATTGCATTATATTTATCGTTCACATTTGTGTTTTTCTTTTCATTGAAAAAAAACTACCACAATATCCAAAACATTAATAAATACCAGATGAATACGTATTCAAAATGGATGTATTTATATTTTAAGAAATATGCCACTGTTAAATTGACATATTTTGATTCTTATACATATTTAAAAATTGAAAGGTTTTGTTGCAATTTCCGGGTCTCGGCCCTTTGATCATTGTAGGTTACCTTGTACTGGAAACTGGACAGTGACACATCTTAACCGATTTACGAATTAACATCTTTATATATTATTCTTTTCTTCTTAATTATTAAGATTTATAATCTATGATAAATATTTAATATCTTTTAAATATTTTCTTTTATATTTCTGCACTCAACAATGTGCAAAAAGTTCATCAGGTTTGGAAGATGTCATTTGGGATAGCCCTTGTAGACAATTTCTTTAAAAATAGCGCACTCGGCCTCAAATAATCAATTTCTTGTCGTTAACGGCTTGTAAGCACTAACTTTTTAAAAAAGAAACTGCTAAAATTATTTCATATACTCAGTATTTGGTTGCCTTCAGCAATCACTATCCATTAACAATAAGGCATCCAATTTCATTGAAACATTTAAATTATCCGAATATTGACATCAAGTTTGTTAGCACCTAAATGCTAACAATCCTCCGATTTTAAATTTTTGGTTTCCGCGAGATAGTTTCAATTTTTTCCGTACTGGTCAACGTGCTATATTTATTTATCCATTTCGCACATATTTTTCTTCTAAATGTCTATTTTTCAAATAAAGTTGAATGAACGACCAGGGTGCGACACTAACTTAATCATCACAGTGGCCAAAAGGACTACAAAATGACTGATTTCACCAAGACTTCAGTGATTTTTACAAACCCAAAATAATTTCGACCTCGTTTAATTTGATTTTTTTTCTTCTTCAAATGACAATCAATTTAAAAATATTCTGTAGTCCTTCCTCAAATTAATTTGACATACGCTCTCTTTTGGATTTTTGATAATTTTTATCTTCAGTGGCGAGACTTATGTTGTCGAAATGTCCGTTTGCAGACTTTAAATTGTATGCATTGATGTCATCTGCAGGAAACATAGTGCATTTTGTGACCAATACAATTAAACGGTAAACAAAGTCTAGACCGAAACGGATACTGAAGGTCACTACAACCAAACTAAGGTCAACTATATTCATCGTCTTTGGCGGTCATTGTCATGTTTTGACCAAACGATATTCATTAATGATGTATCAAGGTCATAATGAAGTGGTCAGTGACACAACAAACAGTACAGTAAATTACCAATAAATCTTTGTGGTTTTGTAATTTAAAAATTCTTGTACGACGTTAAAATTGTTAACAGGTTTTTGAAACACCCGTAAAACACCTGATTTGTCGCGCATTCACTATTTCACTCGACAATTCTGTTCTGTAATTCTGTTATTACCCGGCCTATTTAATACTACATTAAGAATTGACAAAAAATTTGCCGTGTTTCCATTTTGAATAATTGCACTGAAGTGGGAGTGAACAAGTGTCTGCAATCGCTTGCATTACTCTTTGACTATGTCTATAAATGTTTAGTGTTAAAGCAAAACGAATGGGATAATACATGGACACAAGAATAAAATCCAGTCAAAAACAGTGAAAATACAGTAACCGCAGCGTATCATTTTTATTCTTTATATTTTTTCTCAAAATTCAGAAGGAAACTTTTAGTTAATTTCCATACCCTTTACTCCAAAAAAATTAATTCGTTACTGCCTAATTCCATGTAAATGTAAATACATTTGACATGTGATCAAACCTCAAGGATCAAACGCATTTTTTTAACAAAACAAAACAATGAGGAATGCGCTGTACTCCAAGAATCCGATATCAAAAAAAAAAAAAAAAAGAAAAACATTGAACAGACGGGGACAACACACACAATTAGGACAGAAAACCTTTACAAAGTTACTGCAATACTGAGTCAACATTTTGTTGTCATTATCAGTCTTTGAAGAAACACGTTGAAGGTCATTTCGTACTGGTCAATGACGCTATAAATAATTTGGTGTGCCTACCTAGATTCTTACGTGGTTAATCAAATATTCTGTTTGTGGTGTTAAAATTGAATTTGTTTTTATCTAATATATTAATAGAATAATAGGGTTCGATCCAATTCTATCTTTTCTTTGTTCTATTGTTTCGTTTGCTTTCTTTCTTTCTTTGTTTGCATATTTTGTTTTGAGACGGGATGTTTGTATGCCTATACATGACTCATGTATACGAATAACTTAGTACCGAACTTACTGTAAATTTAACTTCTTCCTATAGCCATTTCAATAAATTAGGTCTCCTCAGTGCAGATAATGTTTAAACATTTGGAAGACCATTAAATCAAAGTGTTTAAAACTGATAGAAAACAAATAACCAATATGATCAAAATGGAAAGCCAAAAACAGTTAAGCACGTAGCTTTGCAAGAGGGAGATACACCTTAGTTATCAACAAAATTTACAAAGATTTAGACATTTCAATTTCAAGAACGATTAATCATCAGGATGCACTTTTCTGAATTTTTCAGTGTTGTGTGTTTTTATTCAATGCATTCAATAAATTACAGAAAGTTAAGAATTGTAAGCTATGATGCATCCATTGGCTTGAAAGCAAAGAGCAGTTAGTCTAGTAAGATAATCGTTTAAGTGGCATTCTCATTTTAATGTCGATCAAATTTCAATAATTTGGCACGAGATTATCACTAAATTGTAAATTTTGGATGAATGCAAGGAAGTTGCTGTCATTTGCTGTCCAGCAAAACTGCAACTTGACATTGAAAAATAATAGAATGCACCAAATAGTTGGATAAGATGAATAAAATTCAAATAAATCCAATATTCAGAAAAAAAACAAGAAAATCATGTTGTGTTAATCGAGCAACAGTGAGAAAATTCACACGCAGATATCCCGCTTCTCCGTTTCAACTTTGCAAATAAATACTTGTCTTCACATCAAAATTAAATTTTCAATAAATAAATACATTTATTTCTACAGAAGCTTTTTCATCCTGACATCAAAATGGGTTGGTATCTTCCTTAACACCAAAGCCATTACTTGTATAAGTTTTATTAAATTCTGCCAATACGTTTCAGGACTCTTTCAAACCAAACAATTCTGTAAGAATATCTGAACTTCAACTTTGGCCTACCGCCCACTTTGATAGCCTAACTTTTTTCCTCAACCCAAATTATTTTCGCTTTAATCCTTCTAGAATATCTGAAGTTTCAATTTGTAAACCAAATTCTTTCAGCTCTGTAAAAGTACATTTGACCTTTAGCTATAACAACCCTAAAGTCTGTTGATGGCTTTCTTACCACCAAGCCTTCATATGAAAATTTAATTAAAAATCTCAACTTATGCCCAGGAAACCAATTTACAGCAAAAATTATTCATAATTATAAGTACATGTTACCTTTACCATTGACTTTCTGACCGCAAAATCCAGAGGTGTGCTCTGTTTCTCTAGAGCTTTCATATAATTAATTTTTATTCAAATAGATGAAGACTTTCGAAGAGACGGGACATTAATTCAAAATGGCTCTCACATTCGAAAAAAAACAATGAAGAAACGCATGTGCACTTGAACATTGATTTTGCTTGTCGTTCTTGTTCACTTTTGTTCAATTTGTTTTGTCTTTGTAATGTAATGTTGTCTAAATTTGTGTTTAATATAAATTGCCATGTTTTTTAGATTTCTAATTTCCCGTTTTTTTTCAATTTTTGCTTCGGTATTCATATTCCAATTTAATTGCATGATGAAACCGTCTGTGATGATGCAATATTTAATTGCCTTAAAATCCCTATATGTAGTTTGACCACCTTTTGCTGGTAAGATACACCTTATCGTTGAACTGAAAATAGACGACAACTTTGTGATAGAATAATATAAAGTAGCTTGGGCACAAACGTCTATACTACAAAGACCACTACAACCAGACTTTGCATTGTCAACTTGAAGAGGCGTCTTTCCGAGTAATAACATTTAAAAAAATAAAAATAATTATGTTGATATGTATGCTCTTTATTTTTCTAGATATGGTGTACTTGTGCATGAGATTATAATTCATGTGTTCACTTTGTATATATCTATTATTTAAATTTATGTAAATTCTAAACCTAAGGTTTAACTCCTTCTATCGTAGTTTTGTCTTTAGCTATATTTGATAGTACTGGTTATTCGGATTTCATTTTGTTTTATGCATTTTAAACATATTTTGAAATTGTAGATTTCCTTTGTTTTGGTTCTAGTGCTGCTTATGAGGAATGTATTTCTCAAATGGCCATGCAGCTCGTTAAAATTAATTGCAGTTGGAGCTAACATATGTTTTATGGTTTCATGTTCATTTACTCTTTCCTTTCGTCAAATATCAATTATTCTTTCTTTTAGTCAATTACCTGATAATTTGTTATACCTGTATTCTGATGTTGTTTATTCAAAGTTTTTTGTATAATATCAGAATTCATAATTAATGTATAATATATTGTGTACTCAATAGTATTTGATGCATTTTGCAATATATATATATATATATATATATATATATATATATATGTTCTTTACCCCTTGATATATTTTTGCTTACTTTTTTTTCTATAGTTAAGTTTACTTACATTATACTAATAATTCTAGCTTACTAGCATGTGTTCTTTATCGGAATAAGCATATAAAAATGACCAGATTCATCTTCATATCCAGAGAATCAGTCCACATTATTATCTAAAATGGTCAAATTAAATAGTTAAATATGGTTTAAGTTGATTGCGATATCTTAATATTCTGTAAAGATATAATGATCCAGTGAGTCATGTTACCACACATAAAGTGACCACCGAGGTCACTGAAACATTAAAAGTTTATGTCAATGACAAACATTATTATGTAATTTTATGCGTTGGTTCTCTTAAGAAAATGTCAATATACGCTGTGAACTTAATTTTTGGAAGTGCTATTTTACCCCTTAATTCCCCGAATTTCATTCTTTTTATTTTTCCATTCTCTACATTGTTTCTGCTTTCGATTAATTTTAAGGAGGGGTCTTTAGATTTGTATTGTTTTAAGATTTAGTGTATTCATTGTGTCATAGTTAGAAAACCTTAAGTGAAATATTGGCATGTTGTTTGATTCTCGTGGTGTTTTTATTTTTGAATCGGAATGAAGGTGAAAAATTGGGAAATATATTTCTATTTACCCCATAATTCATACGACAACATAGTCTTGCATTTTAATAACTTGCCTGTTTTGCTCAAAATTTTAACCCCTTAAAACTAAGGAGTATCTCCCTCATGCATAGCTCTGTCCTTAGCTGAACTTTTGTTTTCTATTTAGATAATTTTGGTAAATTGTTCTCTATAAGCTATAACGTGTTTTTCGATTAATTAACTTCCAAATGTATTGGTGTGATCTACACAGATGAGACATAGGTTGTCGAAATGCGTATATGCAGAAAATAAATCAACAGTAACTTCGGTATTTTGTTACATATTACCACTGAACCGATACCTCTGCTGGTGGACTGTTGACCCCGAGAGTATTCACCAACAAAGTTGCCAGTACTTTGGTGCTGAATCGAAAGCCGATTGTATTGAAACTTGGAATATCTAAATTTTACAAAGTTTTGGTGAAAACAAAGGAATATTTCCCTCATGCACAGATTTGTCCTTAGCTGATTTTTGGCTTTTCTATTTAGATCATCTCTATCAGCTTTAACACGTTTGCGGTTAATGAACTTCAAAAGTTTTGGATGAGACATAGGTTGTCGAAATACGCATATGCAGAAAATAAATTAATAGTAACGTCGGTATTTTGTATTTATTACCACTGGATCGATGCCTGCCTCTGCTGGTGGACTGTTAGTCCCAACGGGTATTCACCAATCCAGTAGCCAGTACTTTGATGCTGAATGCAAAACCGGTTTTATTAAAACTTGCAATATCTAAATTTAACAAAATTTTGTTTTAAACTAAGGGGTATCTCCCTCATGCATAGCTCTGTCCTTAGCTTAATTTTGGCTTTTTTATTTAGACCATTTTGGTTATTTGTTCTCTATTAGCTTTATGGTGTTTTTCGGTTAATAAACTTCCAAATGTATTGGTTTGTTCTACACAGATGAGACATAGGTTGTCGAAATGCGTATATGCAGAAAATAAATCAACAGTAACTTCGGTATTTTGTTACATATTACCACTGGCCCGATTCCTGTGCTGGTGGACTGTTAGTCCTCGAGAGTATTCACCAACCAAGTTGCCAGTATTTTGGTGCTGAATCGAAAACAAATTGTATTGAAACTTGCAATATCTAAATTTTACAAACTTTTGTTTAAAACTAGGGAGTATCTCCCTCATGCATAGCTCTGTCGTAAGCCGAAATTTGACTTTTCTACGTGACCATTTTGGTTATTTGTTCTCTATCAGCTTTAACATGCATTTCAGTTTATTAACTTCCACATGTTTTGGTTTGATCTGCACTGATGAGACATGGGTTGTCGAAATACGGATATGCAGAAAATAAATCAACAGTAACTTCGGTATTTAATTATTTATTACCACTGGACTGATCCCTCTGCTGGTTGACTGTGAGCGCGCAAGGGTATTCACCAACCCAGTAGCCAGTACGTTGGTGCTGAATCGAGAGCCGATTGTATTGAAACTTGGAATATCTAAATTTTACAAAGTTTTGGTGAATTTCCCTCATGCATAGATTTGTCCTTCGCTGAATTTTGGCTTTTCTATTCAGATCCATTTGGTTATTTGTTCTCTATCAGCTTTAACATGTTTGTCGGTTAATGAACTTCAAAATGTTTTGGTTTGATCTGCACTGATAAGACATAGGTTGTCGAATAGCGAATATGCAGAAAATGAATTAATAGTAACGCCGGTATTTTTTTATTTACTATCACTGGATCGATGCCTGTGCTGGTGGACTGTTAGTCCCATAGGGTATTTACCAATCCAGTAGCCAGTTCTTTGGTGCTGAATGCAAAACCGATTTTATTAAAACTTGTAATATCTACATTTAACAAAATTTTGTTTTAAACTAAAGAGTACCTCCCTCATGCATAGCTCTGTCCTTAGCTTAATTTTGGCTTTTTTATTTAGACCATTTTGGTTATTAGTTCTCTATCATCTTTAACATGTTGGCGGTTAATGAACTTGCAAACGTTTTGGTTTGATATGCACTGATGAGACATAGGTTGTCGAAATGCGCATATGCAGAAAATAAATCAAAAGTAACTTCGGTATTTTATTATTTATTACCACTAGGCCGATGCCTTTGCTGGTGGACTGTTTGGCCATGAGGGTATTCACCAACCAAAGAGCCAGTACTTTGGTGCTGAATGGAAAACCGATTGTTGTGAAACATGCAATATGAATTTTACAAAATTTTGTTTACAACTAAGGAGTACCTCCCTCATGCATAACTCTGTTCTTAACTGAATTTTGGCTTTTCTATTTAGATCATTTTGGTTATGTGTTCTCTATGAGCTGTTACATGTTTTCTATTTATGAACTTCCAAATGCTTTGGTTTGGTCTGCACTGATGAGACATAGGTTATGGAAATGCCCATATGCAGAAAATAAATTAACAGTAACTTCGGTATTTTGCTTTTATTACTACCGGGCCGATGCCGCTGCTGGTGGACTGTTAGTCCATGAAGGTATTCACTAATCCAGTAACTGGTACTTTGATGCTAAATCGAAAAACAATTGTATTGAATCTTGCAATATCTAAATTTTACAATTTTTTTTAAAAAAGTTAGGAGTATATCCCTCATGCATAGCTCATATTTTGCTCTGTTAACAAAGCAGGACATGTTAACCCTTTAGGAGCACCCGATGTCACTCTCATTTTCGTGGGAGTTCACACTGTGAGTGCCTTTGTTTTGAATGTTGTGTTTTTATTTGTTTGCTACGTAGCTGTCTAATGTCATGGTTTTCTGTGTTCTCCATTTTGCCATGTATTTTGATTTAGATTCTTGTCAAATACTACTCCTTTGTTCCTTCGGCATTCTACTGTCGTTGTTGCATGTGGATTCCTTTTGGAAAGAAATTTCGAACAATACCAGAATTTTTTACTTTGTGACCTTGACCTTGGCATGTGATGGACTTTTTGAAAAAAAAATAATAAACTTTAACATTGAATTGTAAGTTAAAGGGCTTACATATTTTGCAAGGGCAGTCCTTGTGGCAAGATCCTTTTAACTGGAACAAGAATATTTGACCTTGTGAACTTGACCTAGGCATGTAATCCACTGGCTTAAAGGTTAACATTGAGTATATCTTTTAAATAGTAAGTGATTCGATTTTCAAATTTTGCATATGTATTCAATGTTTAAAGACCTTTCAGTTAGTACCAAAATATTTGACCTCGTGGCCTTGACCTTGACATGTGACATTCCGGTTAAATGTCATCAGATGAAATTATATTTTGTTTTTATTTCATATCTATAAAAATTATACTAATTTATGAGAAAATACGTCTTGATATCTATAGAATGTGTATTAGATCTTTTAAATTATTCCATATACTAGTATTTTCTTCATTTAAAACTTTAACATTTTGTTTGTCTTTTAAATAGTAAGAGACAGTGTTTTGTATTTCGCAGGTGTATTTATCTAGTCACTCAAGCAAAGTTTGGTGACTTATATTTACTCTGTTTCTTAAAATTTACAGGTATTAATGCATACACATTGTATACGTCATTGATTAGGGATGTTACTAACAAAAATACTTTTTTTCTGAAGTAATCCATTCTTCTCTTCTCTATATTCCACCTCTTTTACATTTTGTTTGAATTTTGAAAGCTATACATTTTCATTTCGACACACCGATGGTATCTTTGCACTTATGATGTGATTTATTTATCATTTATCATCATGAAAATTACGGAAAGGACTATTCTGTTGACAAATATCAAAGATCATGATATACCCATATATTATGAAATGTGCAGCATCCGTATTCAAACTTTTTTGATTTTTCAATTTATAACCTACATTTCCATGAAATAAATGCGTTCGCGTTCTCTATATAAAAACGCACTGATTATACTTTATCAAGTTATATTTTAGATTAATTCTAACACCTGCTTTATCAAATATTCATATTTGTCCTTTCAGCACCAAGTGTTGGAAGCAACAGTGATCTCTGCATTCAATTTGACACCGAAAACAGTTGTTATATAGCCCGGGTGTAATTGTTAAACATTTTTATATATTGTTGATTATTACTATTTTTTCTCAAAGAATTCAGTTATATCTGGTCAAAAAAAATACGTGGTCTTTGAGACTTTCAGGAAATGTACTAAGTGGAATCAAATATTTCAAAGTTTAAATAGAAAAAAAAATATTGTTACCACATAGCAATAGTGTTTTCAGTAAACATACCAAATTTGGAGTTATAAAAAATGGTAACTTATACTGAATTCTGCCTTTTATTCCGATATGAGTACTTCTTATGAAAATATTTTGGTCTATGGCTTTCAATACTATTTGATTTTAATGCTGATGATGAGAAGCCACTTCTTGAAACATGAGTAGAGCGTTACAAAAATGACTGTTAATTATGCAACTTGGGGTATTTGTTGTCTGTTGAAGCAATTACCAAAGTATTCACCAACTCAATCATCAGACTTGTCTGAAATGAAAATTTTACCTTGCGTTTTATAGAAACTTACTGTGTTTATCAAATTTCTAATCCATTAAAAATTCCGAGACTTCATTCCGTGTATTGTACTAGGTGTATGTGATTGGTACTGAATTTTGCTTATTATGTCGATATTTTTTATACTTGCTATTTTTGAATTTTAGATTTCCATATTATTTGATTCTAATTGTACTGAGGAGAGGTTACTTCTGAAACACGTGTATAGCATACAAAATTTACTATAATGCAACTTTGCTTTTTTTAATTTTATATTATGATTGCTTAGTAGAATTCTAAAAGACAAAGTAATGTATAGATGGACAGAAAGGGTAAATAGCTCCGAACTTTCATTAAAAAAACGCTGCACGGTGTCACGAGTAATGCAGTTCTTAACACTGTTGAAAATATTGTTATCTCATGCATTTTAGATCGCTGTTCGTGGTATAGTAGTATTCCAAAAATGTTAAATTCGAGTCTTTGCCAGTAATCCACTTTTCGCTTGAAGATAAACTCATGACCATTGGCTATTTCTTTGGTCCGCTTCTCGATACAAAAAAAAAACAAATTTTACAAGGTTACTTCCTTTCCGCCATTCGTCGGAATTTTATTACACCCAAGTCATGTGTTGATTCAAAAATCTCAGAAAAATCTATTGATAATGATGTTCTTTTTTGTGATAAACAACATAAAGGTTAAACTCATGTCGAATTAGCGAGTTTTGCTAGTCGTGAAAACTACAAGAGACATAGAGTTTGATAAGAGTAGGCCTAACTTGGTCGTTATGAAGACCCATTTCGCAACCACAAACTCGATGTTGCAATAATTTGTTTCGCAATCCAGGATAAATAAATATGTTTAACCTGGTGAAAGAGCAGTATTGTGCAAACTGTTCTTTTTTTAACTTCCCGAACTCCACATATCGCATTGAATTTTTTATTTTCTGTCGTACTCTTAAGCTTACAAATAAAGATACAATTGAAAATTTGAAATTTTGCCAAAAATTGATAATAAAAGGAGATTTTATCTTCTGTATCATTTTCACTGAAACGTTTCACGATGAAGACACAACTCACGAGTTTGTGACGTAATTTATTGGATTTTTTGGAAACTCTCAATATCTAAAGGACAAGGTAGGATAAGGTCCGTTTTTGGCCCCCACTTCAAATATCTTAATATTTTTATGATTAATAGCCCTCATATTGGGAGTGGAAAAAATGACATTTTTTTCCTGTTTAGGCCTAACGATAGTTGCCTAGCAACCGATTTAGAAATAACTCTGAAATGACAGGAAAAGAACATATTTGGATCATAACAAAGGAATCAAATATCACATATATGTAATTTATTAGGTCAGAATGCCCACGAGTGTATATTACGTTCTTTTTCTCTACTTATCATGAACCTGGCAACCAAAAGTTTCCTTAGCAACGCTTTAGATAATAGATACTATGAGAAAAAAAATAGGAAACAACAGAAAACTAAAGGGTTTAAATATCGAATAAATGATATTTTTGTAAAACAATTATATAAAAGGGTGAAAGTGTATAGGTACATGTTATTTTCTT
Source organism: Modiolus philippinarum (assembly GCA_002080025.1). NCBI lineage: Eukaryota > Metazoa > Mollusca > Bivalvia > Mytilida > Modiolidae > Modiolus > Modiolus philippinarum. The sequence goes on along the minus strand of MJUU01014047.1, from coordinate 2,959 downwards.
TACTTTTGGAGAACCTAGCAACCAAAACTGCTCTTAGCAACGTTAAAAATTGTTAATGAAATCGAAAAAAGGTCTGAATAACAGCCCATGTAATGCCGAAAATATCAATACAATACTATATCTGTATTACATATGTATTACTGTATTACTACTTCCCTTTCTGTATTCCTTCTGCCTGTAGCAGCAGCCTATAGAAACCTACAGTGTCCTTAGCAACAGTACAAATCGCACACGAAAATTGAATATTAAGCTTTTAAGAGAAATTTAGCAGATGCAAGGCCATTTATATCACTAAAATTTTATTTCTAAATTACAGTTAAATGATAGAAAAAAAGAAGGGAAACGGGGAATGTATCAAAGAGACAACGACCCAAAGGGGAGTAATAACAACTCAAAGCCACCATAAGATCTTCAATGAATCTGTAAAAATCCCTTGAGTTCTCGATTCTTGTTGGAGACCTAACAACCTAAATTGTCCTTAGCAACGATAAAGGCTGCTTGAATAGTAGCACGAGGCGTGGACGTTTCCCAAAATATTTTTTCCCCGTTTCCCGAGAATTTTTGTTCCCTTTTCCAAAAATAAAAATTAGAGCTTTTCCGAAAAATTATTACATGCACCTCTTCCATTAGCCAAGTAAATAAAATTGATGCCTCTTTAGACTGAAAACACAAAGATGCATGCTATATGATTATAAGAGAATTCGTGTATCCACATTGCAGATGCAAGATGTTCAAGTTTCATTTCATACGGTGCATCTGCAAAATAATTTTAGATTTACGACTTCGCCTAAAGACATGTATGAAATGGGATTTCCACCAAAATTCAAAGCTTCTTGATTCGGAACCGTGTTTTCCTCATTTGTAAAGTTTTATACTGTATTTTTTTAATTCTAGCTGGTATTTTCTGTTTCTGTTTAATCATTAATTTTGTCTTTCCTTTTTATTTCCAGAAATGTTATCCTTTCTATTCTGCTAATACCGTAATTATTGATTATGGAACACGAATGATGTGATCGATCTATGGTACCTGTCAGCCTTCCAAATAAAAAGTCCTGTTTTGTCACAATCTTTGCTTGTCAGTACGGTAATAAACACTTGATATTACTGTAATGGTGGGGTTTCCGGGCGTTGGATCCCCTTTTTAAATTTCATGCAAAACTTATGCAAATAGCTAAAAAAAATGGCAAAAAACGACTGGAACCTAATTGAATTCCCCATTTGTGAAGAATGGGGATCAGTCTAAAATTCAGGCTATAACCAGTATATAAAAAGGTGCTTCGAGCTTTTAAGTAAACCTTAGCACCCTTTTCACTGCATTATTATTGCTTCGAAGTTAAAGTTTATGACAAGGTTTTTTTTTTATATCTTTTTATTTTATCCATTTATTTTAGTGGTTGGAAAAAATATATTATGCAAGTGCACTCCACCCAGATCTGTATAAGTGATAGCTGGTTTTATATTCATGCCAGATCTCAGTTACTGATAGAGTTTAATTTTCAGTTGCAGACGTTTACATAAATTGCAATTCTCAATATATGTATCTTGTATCCACCGACATGCCACTAGCCTGATGGAGTTGTACTCCTTTCATCTACATATTAGCTTCTTGTCATCATTAATAAAATGAGAAAAAAATGCCGAATATGATATTGCATGTAATAAATTGTATGTGTTGAAAGTGTACCTAGCCGCATGATTCTTGATTTTATTTGTTATGTTTGAAATGTCTTGTTTATCAGATACTTTAATTATATGTATTGCCATCAACTCCCAAGGAAGTAAAGTTTTGCTTTTTAATAAACATGATTTATTTTTTTATATTCAATATTTATTTATCTGTTATTTTTGTTGTGAGCTTTGTGGTATTTCCTGTAAAAACACCCCTTATTATACTTTATGAATAGAAATAGCATAATTAGCATAGTTTTCAACTATTCAATGCTCGAATAATATCGTAATTCAGCATAGAACTCTTATCCTGAAATTCAACATAGAACTTTTATAGTGAAAACTCCAGTGTGGGAGAGTCATGTACATAGCCCTTGTAAATATAGCTATTCCTTATTTAGCAACAAAGTTGAGGTGAGATTGTTGTTACTATGCATTGAGATCCTACTACACCAACTGGTGGTGCACCTGACAGAGGTGGAATCTAAGAAGAAACAAGTAAACAAGTAAACGTAAGGTTGGTTATCGTATTGATAAGTCAGGTACGGAAATAAGGATCGGATACCGGAAATGATCCGTCGTTTATAATTTCGGTCAAAAACGGGAACGAAGAAAGGTAGATTTTGGAATTTTAGGATGTGAGCGCCAACGGAGACCACCGAGATTTTTTACACACAAATTGGTGAGTAAACAGCCTACAAATCTATGGTAATTTGACGGTGGTCTACGTTGGCGCTCATATTTAATTTTAGACGCGTAGATGACAAAATCGTAGATTTTTGCTGTTCTGTCGGGTTTTCATTAACTTTGACACCTTTAAAATTGAACCCTGGAAGTTCATGATGAAAAATAAGTATCAGAATACAAAGAATGGTTGCTATAATTTATTCAAATAGCCCCTGGTTCGTTTTCCGTGCTAAACTAATATGCGAAGAAAAGGGGGGCCAAAAACAGCCTTTATCGTATCTTGTCCTTTTACGAACTTTGTTTAAAACTAAGGATTATCTCCCTCATGCATAGCTCTGTCCTTATTTTAATTTTGGCTTTTCTGTTAAGATCCTTTTGGTTATTTGTTCTCTATCAGCTGTTACACCATTTGGGTTATTGGACTTCCAAATGTTTTGGTTTTATCTGCACTGATGAGACATATGCAGAAATAAATTGACAGTAACTTCGGTATTTTGTTAATTTTTGATAAAAAATCACATAGTTGATGGTATACCCGGTAGTGAGAGACTTGCCAAGTACACTTCGTTGATTTAGTAAATCGTCAGATTCTCAGAATTATTTT